>JAOWBW010000891.1:85861-132027 GCA_026119855.1 Campanula takesimana
TTTGGCTCAAAGTGAGTGAAATAAGGAACTAAGGCAAATGATATAACAACACAACACAATTCAGTTCAATCAATCTACAATGAGTAAACAAGCAAATAGTGAGTGAAAATAATAACTTGAAAGAAATGACAAGATAATAACACAAGCTATTTGGAGAGGTTCGATCAATGAAGATCTACGTCCTCTACCAGATGGTTAGTCTTGGATTTCTAATCGAGATCTTATAAAATGAGTGAGTGTTACAAATTACAATGTTTGAGCTTATACACTAACTCAAGATCTATTATTATGAAAGAACAAATCCAAAACAATAACCGGTGTATCTCTTAAAGAAGAATCTAAATGATTAATCTTAAAGAGGTGCGTGTGTGTTCTTAGAATCAAGGCTCTTTAGATCTTTGAGATGGAGAGCCAAGAAACTAAAGTGTTAAGGCTTGAAGATCTGGGCTAAGGATGAAGGTATGAAGATGTTCTTGAGAAATCTGGAAAAACGAAGGCAATCTTCAAATCTTCAACAAATGCTTAGAGAGAGAAATTCTTGAAATTCTTAGCAAAACTCAGCAACTTCAAAATGTTGAAGTTATGGGGTATTTATAGTGAACTTCAAAAAAACCAGCCGTTGGAAATCTTGTGGATAAGATGAGCTGTCGCCTCGTTGATTGGAGCATGCATATATTATGGCCATTTTGACACTCAACATAAAAGTGACCGTTGGACACGTGTCAACAGATTAGGCGCATATGCATCTTTTAACCACCGTTGGATCATTGGCGTAATTTGAATTCTCTTCAAGTCTTCGAGTTTTCAATAAATCACTGAGTGTTGAATAAATACTTTGAGGCGCGTTTGAGCCAAGAGGCGCATTGAGCCAATAGGCGCATAGTAAGCGTGCGCTTAAATCAAGGGGCGCAGAGGCGCGTAACATAGCTTTATGAAGAAATCCTTATGCGCGCGCTCTAAATGGCGCATGGCGCGAATGTAGAAGGCGCGTGGCGCGTGGCGCAGGAGCGCATAAGCGCGGCTCAAACTCACTGAGTGATTTTTCTTGAAACTTGATCTTCTTGCCCTATTTCTAAGCCTATTCTGAAACAATAGACAACTTTAAAATGAAGTATAAATACTTCTTACATGTGGGTCTAAAGTCCATGAAATAAAACTTAGGTGATGGATCAATCAAATCTAATAAGTCCTATTACATAAAAACTGAGATATGTGTGGGCATACCCCAACAATCTCCCCCTATTTGATTGAATGCCATTACCTACTATATCAAGGACAAACATTATACTTGATAAAACATGTCCAAATGACTGAAATTGGTAATTCATGTCTCAAGTTAATGCACACACTAGTCCAAAATATAGATTCCTAATCTATTCCAATAAGAATAAAGAATTACGTATGGAATGATAGAAACAACAGTTTAACACATTCAAATGATATATGATTTTTAGTTTTGAAATGTGTTTAAACCAGTTTTAAACTTAATGCATGAAAGTATGAAACATTCAATATGATGCATATGAATTTAAACAATATTCATTGTTCTACAAACAAGGAGTTTGAGTGAACAAGGTTTGATAATAAGTGATGCATTGTTCTCATTAAAACTTGGGGTGTAAGAGTTACAATTACAAGTTTTGAATAGAACAAAAACAAAAAGTGCTAAAACAAGTAAGCACAAAATCACTAAGACAAAGAGAGTTGATTCTATTACAAAAAGGTTCTAAAAACATACAAACAAAAATAATAGAAACTAAGGGTTGGGAGGCGCATCATATTCCTTCAATCCTTCAACGATCTCTGAAACAGAAGCTGAATTTGCTTTGCGAGCTGATGACTACGGTTCGCTAACCCTTGAGTGTCAGTGACACTGGAGTGAGTGGCAGTGATACCGTCTCTAATGTAACTCAAGTGATTCACATTGATGTTTTGGTATTCATCAATGGAGCGCTGAGTGATTTGCTGCTGCTGTGAAATATTTTCTTCTAAGATTTGAATGTGAGCTTCAATGCATTTTGAGCCGTGATAATATCGGAAGAAATATGTTCGGCGCGTCTGTCAGAGCTTGAGTGAGCAGCAGTGAAATGAGTGACGACCAATTCTTTCAGGACATCCAACTTAGATACAAGTACATCATGTTGATTGAGACGCAGCAGACTGAGGTATGAAGTAGGCGCAGAAGCGGTGGTTTGCGCCTGATCAGTATGAGGTTGAAACTGAGTCTGCGCCGGAGGAGGAGAAGGAGCAGAAAGTTTGTCCTTGAGAGAGTTCATCTCCCCCTTAATGGCAGCGATCTCTTCAGATTGATCAGTGAGTAAGGAAGTAGAAGCTCAAATTGAGACTTTATATGAGTCTGTCCTTGCTCTAAGTTTGCTTGCCCCTGCTGTAAAGAATGAAGAATGGAAAGTACCTCGCTCAAATCAGGAGCAGATGAAGGAGGCGCAGGGGTAGAGAGTGGCGCATCATCTTGAAGGGGCGCAGAATCTTGAAGGGGCGCAGAAGGAGATGGAGGCGCAAGAGGAGGTGAATGAGTAGGAGACTCAAATTCATCTTCAGTTTCAACATCAACAGTTTCAACAACAACTGTTTCAACATCAATAGTTTCTGTGAGATCGGATCTGGTCCAGGTGGAGGCGCAACTGGAGAAGGAGTGCGCTGAGGGATGGTCTCTTGCTCCCCTGAACGGGTTCCTCTATGTCTGAAATGTCATCGCCGAAGAAATCAGAGAGGAGTTGTACCCTTGACACTTTGGTCGGTTGAAATTTGAATGAGGCGCACGGGGAGTGGGGGCGCGTTGAGAAGGCGCGCGCTGGGTAGGCGCGGAAAACAGAAGGCCCTTTCTCAATATCTGCGCTTGATCCGGCGCCTTTCATGCGCTCTAACTTTTCTGACTCAGCAGCTTGTTTGGCTAGAAAATCTTATCCCTTTTCTTTGAGCCTCAAGCCTGCTGGCTTCCTGCGCAAGCTTAGATTCTCGCTCTTCATCAGTTTTCAAATCTAGTACGTTTGATAGGCGCAGGAGGAGGGTCATCAACTACCCGTTTGCCTTTGCTTTATCTGCGCCTGGCACGGGATCAGCGCTTTGTCTAGCGCTTCCTTCACTACACTCTTTATTAATGGTGCGCTTTTTAAGGGCAGGCGCATTATCTGACTCTGTGTCTTCATCAACTAAGCCTTCAACAGTCTTGATTTGAATTCCTTTGGCGCGCTTTGTAGGCTTCTTTCTGCGCTTCTTGAGGTCCAAACTTGCTTTACCAAACATTGGAACATCATTTATCTTATATTCAGGATTCTCATTCAAAAACTTAACTAACTCAGGGTAATTAGAAAAAGTTTTGTGAGAAGAAGGCAGTGTGAGCGGATCGGGTCTTTCCATCACTCTTGTTCTTCACAAATTTATCAATCTGCTCACGTAGTGTCTTGAACAGAATGTGAGGCCGTGAAGCTTCTCCTTGGCCATGATGGCAGCTGTGTATTCCCATTGCTCCACCGTGAATCGGTTCACGTTCCCAGTTTTGAACACAATTGAAGTTCCCACCAAGTGCGCGATGTGAGTCAAGAGTTCTCCACCATCTCGAATTTCGGTGTTTTTGTATTATTTTTGAAGCGTTGGAATATTTAGAAGTGAGGCAGCCATCTTGTTCTGATCATCAACAGAGTAAGTCATCGGACGCCCAATAATGCGATCTTCACCCGTAGATGGAAAACCGAGCAAGTGTCGAATCACAGATGATGAAATATGGACGTCAACATTTTGAACGCGCGCCTCAATCCGGTAGTGAGTGCGCCCATTTACATCAATTTCACTAGAACAGCAGTGGAAAAGAACTCATCCACGAGGAGCGCAGAATAGAAATCTTGGTCCATGGTGAATAAAGGGAGCAGACCAGCTACGCGCAGAGTCTCTATGATTTCTCGCCCAATTACTTCACCAGACAGCTCTAATATCAAGAGATTCTTCTAATTTGAAATTTGCAAGGTCCTGAAAAAAATGATTGATGTTAGAAGTGACATAGGCGCATAGAAACATAAAATGATCAACGTAACAGGCGCATAAAGAATAGATAGGCGCATAATAGAATCAGGCGCACAAATTATAGAGAATCAAGGCGCATGATGAATTAGGCGCATGAAATATTAAAGGCGCATAGAGTTACAAGGCGCATAATATGGTTCTATGTGAATACAAGAAAAATTAAAACAACGAAATTTGACTAGTACGAAGTTAGGCGCTAAAGGTTTTAGGCGCAGAATGATTTAAGCGCATATACAAGTAGAGGCGCAGAAAGCATTCAGGCGCATAAAAAATAGGCGCATAAAGAAGTACATAGGCGCATATCGTGAGAATTAACTTAGTAAGAAAAACAAACAACAAGCATTCAAATGAAAGAAATGAAAATCAAAAAGTTCAAATTTTCGAAAACAAGATAGAAATTTTTAGAGACCAAAACATGCAAGAATGACGAAGAACACGAAGAACGACCCTTGAATGCTCGAAGAACACCCAACACACGAAAATCATGAAACTTCACCAAACTAGACAAATAATATATCAAAATGACGCATGACAACAAGGAATCTAATATGTAAACAAAAATATGAACAAATCAATAATGAAAGCACAATGATCAAAAGAATGACCGAAAATTTTGAAAAATTTTGAAAACAAAAATTCAGATTTGTAACAAACAAAGCATTGATCGTTGAAATGTTGGTTTTAAAAGATTCGAAATCAAGAATAGAACACACCCAACAAACGATATAGAAAACGGATCATCGAAACAAGAGAATCAAAGGAAAATGAATCCGGGTTTTGTAAAAAAACGAAAAAAATCACTGAAAATGACAAAAAAAAATTCAGAAATATAAGGAGATTAAAGGTTGAGAATTCATACCATATCGTCTTGTATAGATGTTGATGCTTTCTAGGACCCATGAAGAAGAAGAATGAAGATGGAGAGAGAGAGAGAGACGAGAGTCGGAGAGAGAGAGTAAGACGGAGAGAGAGAGAAAAAGTGTAGGTGAAAGAGAGGAAGGTGATGATGTGTATTTATAGGTTAGGTTCAAAATTTGCACTGATTAAAACAAAAAAATACAGTCAAAAATTTAAAAAAAAATGGGAAGTTAAGGATGGCATTTATGAGGGATTTTGAAAATGGCGGCTCATCATGACAAAAAGGACATTCATTAATGAGGGATTTTTGGGATTTGAAGGGCATTAATGGCTGAATGACCTAAAGTGTCATGATGTGACATATAGGTTTTTAAAAAACTGCTCCACTTTCCCTTAAGTGTATGAGCAATTTTGACTAATTTTTGCACAAACACCAAAAACATCTATTTTGGTGTAAGTTTGGGGTGCAAGAAATATATCCCAGAAAATAAAAATTTTCGAAAAACATAAAATGAGGGAAAAATTTAATTGCACAAGTACCCTTGAACAATTAATGGAATGTCAAAAGACATAGATTCCTATAATAAATGAACAGAATGAACATACCTGGTACTTGTGTATTTAATACGTTCAATCATTGAAATTGAATTTTGAGGAAAATGATTGACCCGCAATCGTTAATGCGCGCATGAAGGGGCGCATTACTTCAGCAAGGCGCATACTCATCTAGGCGCATTACACATCAAGGCGCATAAAGATGGTTGAGGGGCGCATAAGTTTGAAGTGCATTGGGTTCTAGGCGCGCATGGATTGATAGGCGCGCAGATATTGTGCGCGCAGAAAATGAGAAATGGGCGCGCAGTTAGTGAGGCGCATAGGTGGCGCATAGTTTCCTTGAAACTTTGAGAATTGATTTAATCATTTGTACCTAATATACTCATAACTCAACACAACGTAAAATCATTAGTAATGACAAAACTATATTGAATTTAGTTGAGTTCAAGCATACCCATTTCACCTCTCAAAAACATGAACCGTTTCGCGTCAAGTGCTTTCATTAGAATGTCGGCAATTTGATAGTCGGTTCCCACGTGTTCCAAATGTATATTGCCTTCTCCACGTGGTCTTTGAGGAAGTGATATTTGATGTAGATGTGTTTTGTCTTTGAGTGCATGACAGGATTTTCAGAAACCGCAATTGTTGATGTATTGTCGCAGTAGATGGGACAATTTTCTTCGATGATATCATAGTCCACCAATTGCTGCTTCATCCAAAGTATTTGACAACAACAACTTCCCGCAGCGATATATTCGGCTTCGGTTGTTGAAACAGATACAAAGCTTGTTTCTTACTTGCCCATGACACAAGTCGATATCCGAGGAAATGACAAGTGCCACTTGTGCTTTTCCTATCAATTGTGCATGCTGCATAATCCGCATCTGAATAACCTACAAGTTTAAAGTTCGAATCTTTGGTGTACCAAAGTCCAAGGTTAACAGTGCCAGAGAGATATCTTATAATATGTTTCACAGCAATTAAGTGTGCTTCTCTAGGGTCGGATTGATAACGAGCACAAACACAAACACTAAACATAATATCGGGCCTACTAGCAGTAAGATAAAGGAGTGAGCCAATCATACCTCGATAGAGCGTTTGATCAACACGTTTACCTTTTAGATCTTTGTCGAGTTTGTTGCCGGTGGCCATTGGAGTATCGTATGCTTTAGCGTTCTCAAGTCCAAACTTCTTGATTAAGTCTTTTGTGTATTTGGCTTGATTGATAAATATGCCTTCACTCATTTGCTTGATTTGAAGCCCGAGGAAGAATGTGAGTTCTCCCATCATGCTCATTTCAAACTTGCTCTTCATTAGTTTCTCAAAACGCTTGCACAACAATTCATTAGTAGAACCAAATATAATATCATCAACTAAATTTGAACAAGTAATTTATGACCATTTATGTTTGGCAATGAAAAGAGTTGTATCGATTTTACCGCGAGTGAAGCCTTTTTCGATGAGAAACTTTGATAGTGTATCATACCATGCTCTTGGTGCTTGTTTGAGTCCATACAAAGCTTTCTGGAGTTTGTACACATGATTTGGAAATTGTGAATCTTCAAACCCAGGTGGTTGAGCAACATAGACTTGTTCTTGAGTTCACCATTTAGAAACGCACTCTTCACATCCATTTGATATAACTTGAAGTTCTTGTGAGCGGCGTAAGCTAGAAATAATCTGATAGCTTCAAGTCTTGCTACGGGCGCAAAAGTTTCATCGTAGTCAATTCCTTCTTCTTGCCTATACCCTTGTGCAACCAATCTTGCTTTGTGTTCTCGTGATGGTTCCATTCTCATCCATCTTGTTCCTGAACACCCATTTCGTACCAATCACTCCATGATCATTTGGTCTTGGAACTAGAGTCCAAACCTTACAATCGTTCAAATTGATTGAGTTTTTCTTGCATTGCAACAACCCAATTAGGATCTTGGAGCGCTTCATCAGCCTTCTCGTTCAATTTGAGAGATAAAAGCAGTGTAAGCATCAAAGTTTGTAGCTCTCCTTGTACGAACACCAACTTGTAGATCACCGATGATATTAGCATTGGGTGGCCTCTAACTTCACGAATTTCAGGAGGTAAGTTAGGTTGAGTCGTAGAAACTTAAAGGTCTTCAATTGGTACATCTTCACCAGATTCAAAGTCATTGAAATTTGGGGGTTGAACTGGCTCAGAATTGAAATTTGGGTTTACACCAGATGCAGCAGTAGAAAATAGGCGCGTAAGAGGAATCATGAGGCGCATCATTTGAGTGAGGCGCAATAGAGGATTCACCAGGCGCATTATACATTGAATTAGGCACATTTGATATAGATGGATTTCCTTGTGTTGATAGATTCTGATCTTGAGTGGGCGCAACATAAATAGGAGCACCTTTATATTTAGCTCAATAGAATCATCAGCAACATTTGGAGCCAAATGTGGCTCAAGGAGAGAATGTTCATCAAAAGTAACATGTACAGATTCAACTATCACTAATGTAGTTCTATTACCCAACAAAAATACCTTCGTCGGCTTTGGCATCGAATTTACTTCTGATGTTCGTTTCCGTTGTAGAGGATATAACATTTGCAACCAAAGATCTTGAAGAATGCAATGTTGGGAGTTCTACCAGGCCAAATTCATACGGAGTCTTGTTGTGAAGTTTGTTGATGAGGGAACGATTTTGAGTAAAACATGCAGTGTTGATAGCTTCTTCCCAAAAGTACTTAGGCAATTTAGCTTCAGCTATCATCGTCTTCCCGGTTCAATCAACGTTCTATTCTTTCGTTCAACAACGCCGTTTTGTTGAGGGACTCCGGCGGTTGAAAAGTTGTGATCTATCCCATGATCTTCACAATATCGAGCAACACCGTTGTTCTTGAATTCTGTTCCATTGTCGATCGAACAATAACGATGTCATCTTCTTTTTGGGTTTGGAGCAGTCGAAATAAGGTAGTGAGAATATCATAACAATCATCTTTTGTAATCATCATCTCTACCCATGTATATCTTGAATAATCATCTACCACAACTAGAGTATACTTGTTTCTTCTAATACTTGCGGTGGAAATTGGTCCAAAAAGATCAATATGAAGCAGTTGCAAACATCTTGTAGTTGAAGGATTAGACTTGCTTGAGAATGACTGCTTCGGTTGTTTGCCAAGTTGACATGCGGCGCACTTTTTGTCATGATGATCAGCAACTTTGGGAAGTCCTTTGACAAGATTATTCCTGCTGAGTTTAGATAGATACTTGAAGTTCAAGTGACTTAACCGCTTGTGCCACAGCCAACTATTTTCGTTCACACTTTTGCTACAAAAACAAAGATTAGTACTAGAGTTCATACTATGGAAATCAATAATATAAATATTTGTCTTACGATATCCCGTGAGTAAGATAGCTCCAGTTTTGCCATTCTTGATAAGACATTGCGTTGAAGTGAAATGGCATTCTAATCCTTTGTCGCAGAATTGAGATATGGATAATAAGTTGTGCTTGAGCCCTTCGACGAGTGAGACTCTTTCAATACACACTTTGTCTTTCTTGAGCTTTCCATATGCTACAACTTGACATTTGTTATTATCGCCAAATGTTACGGAGGGACCTCTTTCTTCATGGACATCTTCTAATAAGGATTCATCTCCAGTCATGTGTCTTGAACACCCACTATCGAGAATCCATTCATAATTTCTAGCTTTTGAAGATCCAGCCATGAAACAAAGAACCTGAAATATAGACATTTAAGCAGGTCCCCTTTATTCCTTTTGGGTCCTAGGGTTAGCAACTTTTGACAACCCACTCTTGCTTGACCTTAGGATTTTTTACGTCCTTTGGCATTGGGAGTGAATCGCAAAAGGCATTCCACGGCCTTGTGTCCTGAACAATCACAAATGGAACAATGATGAAAGCCACTAATCACATGAGTTTTCTTAGAATCAAGGCTCTTTAGATCTTTGAGATGGAGAGCACAAGTAACTAAAGTGTTAAGGCTTGAAGATCTGGGCTAAGGATGAAGGTATGAAGATGTTCTTGAGAAATCTGGAAAAACGAAGGCAATCTTCAAATCTTCAACAAATGCTTAGAGAGAGAAATTCTTGAAATTCTTAGCAAAACTCAGCAACTTCAAAATGTGAAGTTATGGGGTATTTATAGTGAACTTCAAAAAAACTAGCCGTTGGAAATCCTTGTGGATAAGATGAGCTGTCGCTCGTTGATTGGAGCATGCATATATTATGGCCATTTTGACACTCAACATAAAAGTGACCGTTATGGACACGTGTCAACAGATTAGGCGCATATGCATCTTTTAACCACCGTTGGATCATTGGCGTAATTTGAATTCTCTTCAAGTCTTCGAGTTTTCAATAAATCACTGAGTGTTGAATAAATACTTTGAGGCGCGTTTGAGCCAAGAGGCGCATTGAGCCAATAGGCGCATAGTAAGCGTGCGCTTAAATCAAGGGGCGCAGAGGCGCGTAACATAGCTTTATGAAGAAATCCTTATGCGCGCGCTCTAAATGGCGCATGGCGCGAATGTAGAAGGCGCGTTGCGCGTGGCGCAGGAGGCGCATAAGCGCGGCTCAAACTCACTGAGTGATTTTTCTTGAAACTTGATCTTCTTGCCCTATTTCTAAGCCTATTCTGAAACAATGGACAACTTAAAAAATGAAGTATAAATACTTCTTACATGTGGGTCTAAAGTCCATGAAATAAAACTTAGGTGATGGATCAATCAAATCTAATAAGTCCTATTACATAAAAACTGAGATATGTGTGGGCATACCCAACATATATAAATGCAAAAACATTTCAAGCCTTCTCATTAAGCCACGTGGAATTATGACGTGGAAATCCATGTGGCATTATTCTATAGGCAAATGTATATAATACTTATTTCAGGAAATGATTTAGTTTTTTAAAACTGTTTTTTTTTTCAAATCAAATATTTTCTGAGCTTAAATTACGAAACATGATTACTTAATTTTAGTAGGCTAAAGATAATGGATATCTTAAATTAAAATATTAGAAATTATAATCATTCGGTTAGCTGAATTTTAATATATGGGCTAAAGATAAGAAATGTGATGTAGCAGTATATCTCGGTGAAGAAAATCGAGCCACATATTTTGCAAAAATAAAAATAAAAATAAAAATAAAAATGAAGGATTCTATAAATAAAGTATGTTTGATGGTTTAAATTACTAATTGATGCGGACACTAAGGCGTTGAAGTTTTTGGAGTAATTTCAGCGAGTGCGCCGAAACCGTCATAACTTTTGACTCCGGATGAACCGCGGAACGCACCGCATATCAAATCGAACGTCGGAGCGAGACGGACAAAAGTCGTTATCTTTAATTTGGACGTAGATGTTGTCAACTTTTCATGCATATTCATTTTTATATGAGAATTTGTATTTTTTGTTATTTAGTGAAAAAAAAATTAAAGTTAATAATTAATGGTAAAAATCTACACATCTATATATATATAAAAGCAAAAACATTTCAAGCCTTCTCATTAAGCCACGTGGAATTATGACGTGGAAATCCATGTGGCATTATTCTATAGGCAAATGTATATAATACTTATTTCAGGAAATGATTTAGTTTTTTAAAACTGTTTTTTTTTTAAATCAAATATTTTCTGAGCTTAAATTACGAAAACATGATTACTTAATTTTAGTAGGCTAAAGATAATGGATATCTTAAATTAAAATATTAGAAATTATAATCATTCAGTTAGTTGAATTTTAAGATATGGGCTAAAGATAAGAAATGTGATGTAGCAGTATATCTCGGTGAAGAAAATCGAGCCACATATTTTGCAAAAATAAAAATAAAAATAAAAATAAAAATAAAGGATTCTATAAATAAAGTATGTTTGATGGTTTAAATTACTAATTGATGCGGACACTAAGGCGTTGAAGTTTTTGGAGTAATTTCAGCGAGTGCGCCGAAACCGTCATAACTTTTGACTCCGGATGAACCGCGGAACGCACCGCATGTCACGACCCGAAATCTAGGCTCTATTTTATTAGTAATAAATAATTATTATTTATTTATTTGCTTATTTATTTATTTAAATTATTATTATTATTTATTTAAATTATTATTTGTTTAAATATTATGTGTGCATTTTATGTTTCATAATAATTATGCCTAGCAGTTCATTTGGGTCATTTGTGCTAGTGTAGAAGTGTTGAGTCTTATTTGTTAGTGGGGAGTTTATTTGAAAGGGTAGTATTAGGGGGAGGGGCCTTAGTGTAACATTTCAAATAATTCATCATCTTCTCCCTACTCCCTCCCTCACCTCCCTCACCTCCCTCACCCTATCACCCTCTCTCACACTCCACTCCATCTCCCAGCACAACTCTCTCTCTCTCTCTCTCTCTCTCTCTCTCTCCATTTGTGGGTAAGTTTTCTCTCTTCCTTCTCTCTTCATTTTCTTCATCTTCCTCTCATAATCTCTCATTTCTTAAAACATGAATCTTATTTAGATCGTCGATAGGATCGTAGGAAGCCAAAAATATTCGAGTTCCGGCAACTTTGAGAAAATCCGGGTAAGTTGCTTTTCCCCCATTTTTATGCTAAAGTGTTCATATCATGTTTATATTATGCTTGATGTGTTATATTTGAAGTTTGGTTGAGTTTGGAATTTATTTGAAATTTATTTTGAGTTTTGGTCAAAAATGGTGATTTTAGGAATGTTGGGTTTGAATCTTGATCTTGGTTGATAAATGGTATTATTTGAGTCCCCATTCTAGTTATAAGTTGTTTTGGGTCCATCTTTATGCTTGGTAGAAGGTTGATTATGTTTGATTTTGATTGTTATATGAAATGGGTAAGAAAAATGGTAGAAACCCAGATTTTGGCCGGAATTTGCCTTTCCGGGCAAGGAGGCGCGCGTACCCTCCCATAGGAGGCGCGCGCACCCTTATGCCCCTCTTGAACAAAGACCTTCTGTTTCTAGGAGGCGCGCGCACCCTTATGCCCCTCTTGAACAAAGACCTTCTGTTTCTAGGAGGCGCGCGCACCCTCCCATAGGAGGCGCGCGCACCCTCTCCTCCTCCAATGTTGATTTTCCTTCTGATACAAGGAGGCGTGCGCCCCCTTTTTGTTGAAGCGCGCGCACCCTCATCCCTTGAATTCTAGCCTGTCCTTCTGATCATATGAAGCGCGCGCCCTCTTCCCTATGAAGCGCGCGCACCCCTCCCTCCCCTGTTCCAAATTGATTTGTTTTCGTGCTATCTTCCGAAAGTCATAAATCTCTTGTCCGAACTCCGATTTAGGTGTATAAACTATCGTTTTAAAGCTCTCCTTGAGCTCTTCGAGATGAGTGAGTAGTTGTAGTTGGATGCCTAGAATTGAATTGGATCCTTTGTGATTGAATGTGTTATAGTAATTGAGTATTCTTACTTTGGAAGTATTGGAACACCTTTATTGTGCATTGTTGGTTCATTTCATCTTCTTGATGATTATTTGGCATGATTCCCTAGTTTGGAATCAATGGTTGTTTATTGTGCTAGTATTTTATTACTTAGCTTTTACTTGAAAGTCCAGCTGGTATTTTGTGTGTGTTTGGGCGATGTGAAACATTATGATGGCACAGCCAAGTCCATTGTGATGTTGACCATTGTTTTGCCCCATTATTACCCTCCTCCAGATTGGCCTTGGATGTGAGAAGAGCTAGCTCCTTTGTGTGCATTTTAGCTTTACTTGGAGCATGACTTTGTGGCATGTCTCCCGTCCCTTATGACACTTCATTTGGTTATTGGTTCCGGTACCGGGGGGTTTTCTCTTCGGCTTTCATGCTATTATGAAGATGTGATTTGTTGATTATTGAAGCTGCGCAGCGATCCTTTATTTGGATGTATCGGTTTGGAAACCTTGGCTAATATCCTTTGTTATGAGTTTATTTTCGCTGCTATCTGTTATGTGATAACTGCTATGTGCTATCTGTGATTTATTATGGATTAATGCATCATAGCATGTCATGTAGTTGCATTAGTAACTTATTGAGATTTATCTCACCCCCTTTCTTTTATCTTTGTTTTTCCTTAACCCCCCCCCAGGTGCTAAGGATTAGTCTCGCTGATCACGAGAAAGAGGACGTCGAGTGTGGATACATTCTTTTGGGGAAAGTTGTTATAGGTTGGTTTACATTATATAAATGTGTAACCTTTTTAGGATAGTTGTACCAAACAATGACGTCATTAAGAATTGTACATTTATCTTCTGTTGGGCATAAACTTGTGGAAGTTTATGATAGTTGTATTTGGTTATTATCAAACTTGGATTTGTAAAACTTTGGATCATCACCTTTTGGTATCAAATGGAATTTTTAACTTCGGTATTTCACAATTTTGGTTTTAAGTCGACGTCCAGCTCGCGATCTCGGGCCCGTGGGGTTCGGGGTCGCGACACCGCATATCAAATCGAACGTCGGAGCGAGACGGACAAAAGTCGTTATCTTTAATTTGGACGTAGATGTTGTCAACTTTGCATGCATATTCATTTTTATATGAGAATTTGTATTTTTTGTTATTTAGTGAAAAAAAATTAAAGTTAATAATTAATGGTAAAAATCTACACATCTATATAATATATAAAAGCAAAAACATTTCAAGCCTTCTCATTAAGCCACGTGGAATTATGACGTGGAAATCCATGTGGCATTATTCTATAGGCAAATGTATATAATACTTATTTCAGGAAATGATTTAGTTTTTTAAAATTGTTTTTTTTTAAATCAAATATTTTCTGAGCTTAAATTACGAAAACATGATTACTTAATTTTAGTAGGCTAAAGATAATGGATATCTTAAATTAAAATATTAGAAATTATAATCATTCAATTAGTTGAATTTTAAGATATGGGCTAAAGATAAGAAATGTGATGTAGCAGTATATCTCGGTGAAGAAAATCGAGCCACATATTTTGCAAAAATAAAAATAAAAATAAAAATAAAAATAAAAATAAAAATAAAAATGAAGGATTCTATAAATAAAGTATGTTTGATGGTTTAAATTACTAATTGATGCGGACACTAAGGCGTTGAAGTTTTTGGAGTAATTTCAGCGAGTGCCCCGAAACCGTCATAACTTTTGACTCCGGATGAACCGCGGAACACACCGCATATCAAATCGAACGTCGGAACGAGACGGACAAAAGTCATAGGGCAAAGCCCCTTGAGGCGGGGTCTAAAACAACAAAAAAACGTTATTTAAGGCCTTAAACGGGCTTCTTTATATCATTGCAAATGAGATGGTGAACTTATATTCTGAGTTTGAAAATATCTTTCATCACTTAATATCCTTGCAAATTATATGGTATTATTTAGATCACTTAATTTGATTTCGTACCATTATCTCAGTTTGAAAATGCCTTTCATCAGTTTTTCTTAATTAATTAACTTTATTATTCCCGTCGAATTCCGACGGGTTACTCACTAGTAACCATCAATATTCAAATCTTCCCTTAAATAAACTTACTTGATTAGGCCAATGTAACAATGACATGTGGCTTTCCACGTCATAATTCCACATGGCTGAATGTAGAATGAGAATTATACTCTGCTATTATATATTATATAGATTTTCCCCACAACACTCTCCTCACTCTCCTTCTCCTTGTTTGTAAACCATTATTATATTTATTTCACAGGGAAAGTAAAAAGGCTACACTTCAGTCTAATATTCTAGTCGCCATGAACTGTTTATTGAAGACTTATTTCTTGTTTGTTTCATCAAATTGAAAATTACTTTGTTTTTTTCATTTTCATCATATTTGCCTACATTTTGATAGGTGAAAAGAAACGTATAGGTAATATATTATTGTACTCCCCGTTTCATAATAAAGACTAATTTATTTTATTTTTGAGTATATATGTAATACTAATAACTATTACTCTATCTGTTTTGATTTAATATTTTTACTTTGTTTTTTTGTTTGTTGTAATTAAAAAAATTTACTTTATTTTAATATTTAAAATGGAAAATATGGACAATAGACCCATTTGTTAATCTGACAACAAAAATTCCCTACCCATTTTCTCTTTTCTACTATAATATCATAACTCAAAACATTTATTTTTCTTAATTTTCATTCAAAGTGCAAATTAAAACATATAATTAGAACGAAGGGAGTACTATCGCAATAGAAACTTAACCATATTTTTTATCCAAATAAGACTCATTTACCTATGCAAGACAAAAAATCATTTATTATTTCATATCCTACAAAAAAAAAAATCAAACTCACCACACCTATATTATTATTAATATATATATATATATATATATACTCCCTCCATCTCATTTTAAGAGTTAAAAATGGGTGGGTTCAAGAATTAAAGAAAAGGTGACGTGTTGTGAGTGTTTGATAGTTGGGTAGGAGAGAGAAAGTGGAGTAGAGAAGAGTTAGTGGATAATTGTTGTGAGTATGACATGTAGGACCCACTTTCCATTTTAGGATTTCGACTCTTAAAATGGGACACCCTTTTAGGAAATTTTTGGCTCTTAAAATGGGACGGAAGGAGTATATACTACCACTCATTCATTTTAAGAATTTTTGTTATGAGACAAAATAAATAAATTATCAAAGAAAAAGAATATTAGTTCCATACTCCATGTAAAAAAAATGATTGACATTAAAATAACTGGAAGTTAGAGGTTAGTATGATTGACTATTTTTCCTTTTTTTTTTTAAACCTGCAATAGTTCTATTGGCACTGACAAATAGTACATTGATTCTTTTCCCAAACAACTTCCAAGGCTGCAATGTATCAAAAAAAAATCCAAGGCTGCAAACCCTTCATTTTCACACCATCTTCATATTTATCGCCAGTTTTGTATCTACCTCACTACCTCTACCTTTTATTTCACTTATTTTCGCAAGTTTCATCTCTTTCTAAGTTATGTGCAACCTTTTCATTATCTTTTGTTTAATTTAAAACCATTGAAAGTCATTTTTTTTTTAGGGTTCGAAAATATACTCTCTTTCTTTCTAATTCTTTTGTGCTTTGTTTGCTAATCAAAAGACCATCATTTTTATGTTGTCCCAAACACATACCTTTTCCTCAGGGGCGGATTTGTGTTAGTGCTAGGTGGTGCACTTGCACCTGGTCAACCCAAAAAATTTAAATATATATATTTTTTTTTTACTAAGTGCACCGCCAAAATAATAAAAGTAAGCTATTATATTCTTGGTGAGTGTGTGAACTTAGAAAAATTAAAATTTACCCACTTCATTTAAGTGACTTATTTCATTGTTTGGACAAATTGAGAGACAGAGAGATCAGAGAGAGCGCAGAAAAAAAAGAGAGGAGAAAACAGGAGTGCGACGACACCGACGCAATCGGCAACCTCCATCGCAATCGGCAACCTCCAGGCTCCAACCGGCAAGGCGGCAACTAGTGACGCCGGCGACATCTTACCCATCTTCTTCCCTTTTTGTAAGTTTTCATCTCTCAAATCTCATTATTTCTCTTCAAATTGGATTTAACAGAAATTTAGGGTTTGAACTACAATTTGGGGCTTTGACATTGTTCTTCTAATTTCATGGGTGATTTCAATTTATGTGTTTATTAAATGTTTGATTTTAAATGTATATGTGTTTGAATGGTTATTTCATGGATATTTTTTAGCAAACTTACATGCTTGCAGCTAGTTGACTATTGTTAACTTTATCTCGTCTTATTTAGTGCATTAGAATTCTCTGCATTTACTTCCTCTAATTGACTGGACCCAAAAAAAAAATCGGGGGCTCCGCCCCCGAACCCCCAAAGAAAATGCGCACCCTTACCTCAAATCCTGGATACGCCGCTGGTGCACCTGGTGATCAAGATTCTCAGATCCGCCACTGCTTTTCCTTCTCCCTTTTCTTCTACCACTTTACAAACGCCCTCTCTTATTCTTCTTCACAGCACCACCGCCGGTGCTCTTTTTTTTTCCGCCAGTGCTCTTTAAACTCCACTTCCACGGCTGACCAAAACTCGATTTCCGACTCACAAACCCATTCCCTGGCTCGTAAAAGACTCTCCTTGTCTTCGACCCACCATTGCCATCACCGAACCCTCCCCTTCCCTCTTACTTTCTCTGTCCAATAAAACCCAGATCTGGGTAAAAGAGATATTTATGGCAGTCTTGTCGTCCTCGTCGTCTTCTCCTTCTTTGCCGGAGCATTCTGAACTTTGTGGGGGTCGATTTTACTTATTGTCTTCCTCTCCGTCTATTTAATGAGTTTGTGAGTGTTTTGGTTTTAGTTTGAAAAAAGAGTCCAAAGAATTCGAGAAGCTTCACCAACAGCAACACTGTACATACATCAACAATACTGTACAGGAAACACGCTATCTAGGGTTTTCGGTCGACTTTTGGAGAGTCGGCAGTGTTTGACGCCGGTGCTGAGGAGGCAAAATAAGCCGGAGTATATCGACTTTATTGTTTGGCTTATGCGTTGAAAGGGATAAGTAAGAAGGTTATAAAAGATTAAAAGTCTGTACAAATGAGTGTTCTCCAATTCAAAATTCAAATGTAAAAGAAGATGCTGGAAGATTGTCTTAAAAATATGACAGTTATCAGTACATACACTAAATACACCAATCTTATCACCATTACAGACTATTCGAACTTTTGCCTCCAGACGAAGCAACAAACTCATTTAAAAAAGGATTATGTGAATATTAATAACAAATAAAAAGAGCACAAAATTAACTCAATCCAATCAACATTTTCATTCGTAGATAGTAAGTTAAAAAAAAAAAAAAAAAAAAAAACATATTCTCGTACTATTTTATCTTAAATAATATGTTCCTGTTTTCTATTTAAATTTTGGCAATAATTTAATTGTACACCTAAAATTTTATTTGAATAGAAACATTGAATATACACAAAATTGATAATAAAATTTATTTTTATTACGATTTTTTTTTAAATTTAGTTTACCCTTTTCAAGCCTTCAAATCCGTGATCCATCCCAAAATAATATGTTCTTCTCTCTCTCTCTCTCTCTCTCTCCCTCTCTCTCTCCCTATATCTATAAATTATCGTTAGTTTGATTTTTTATTTCTGAAGGTTGAAAATATTTCTTTTGAAAATAGTTACAAATAGTATATATATTTAAATATCAAAATAATAATTTATTTTTTATTATAATATTTATATTTAATAATTTTCAAAAATAACTAAACATAAATCTAGATGGTCTGGAACCCTAATGGAATTAGATAAAAAGTATACACCATATGTAAAAAAATAAGATTTAATTTTTCATAAAATTCATGTAGTTAATTGTGAAACTATTCATATATTATATTAATTTGTAGAAAATAAGTTCTATATATTAAAGCTACCCTCAACAATTTTTACTACGGATTTAAAATAAAACCCCAACAAAATTAACCTTCCTTTTTTTCTTTTTGGAAATAATTAACCTTCTTAATCTCTACTATACATTTTGGAAAAATAAAAGTATCCGCAACGACTGCCCATATACATTAACTCAACCCACTACATATCCACTAACCCAACCCTCTACATGAAGCCTATGTCTCTCCTCTCTATTTATTTTCTCTTTTTCAAAGATAAATCCACTCTCTCTTGTTGATTTCTCTCATTCAACTTCTATTTACTATGTTTTTGGATCAACAATTTTATTTATGTTAATTACAATTTATCTTTTAGTATGTATACTTATATCGATTTATTTTTTCTTAATGTTTGACAAACTAATAACTACTTATAATACCTTTTTTGAAAAATAAATTCCTAAATAAAACCATTTTTCCTAATTTGGAAAATAAAAGGTTTTTTTTTTCATCTCTAAAACAGGAAAAAAATTATTCAAACAGACTTATTAATTTATTTACTTGATTTGTAGTTGATATAGAGGATTCTTCAATTTTAAAATATTATTGTCAATAGAAAAAATATTTTTATTTGATCATATGTAAAATACTTCTTATTTAATAATAAAAATTAAATAACTTATACTACCTCCGTCCCAGATCAATGTGCACTTTTACTGTTCATGTGGTCAATTCATTCGAACTTTGACCATTATTTTGTGAAAATTTAGATATTATTATACAATTTTAAAAGTTATTTTTGTTTTATTGTTAGAAATAGTAGGGCAAATTGCAACTTGGTTACCCGTGTTTTGTCAATAGTTGCAATGTGGATCCCAACAGTGTAAAAGTTGCAACCCCCTAGCCATGTTTGTAAGTTTGTTGCAATTCAATGTAAACTTCGTTAAAAACGTAACTCCCGTTAAAAACACAAGACATGTGCCTCGCACATGATTTTTGAGGGGTAAAATAGAGAATTCAAATAATATTCATTTATCTTTGTCTCCACCCCAAATATAGCACCCCCTTATCTAGTTATCTTCAACTTCACCCCACAACTCCTCCCTTTCCAGTAAAATCCCCTTCCCCGCCGCCCCTTCATCTTCAACAACCACCATCTCACCTCCCAACCACCACCTGAAACTAGCACCATCGACCATAAATTCGACACCAAGCACAACCACCAACACCAAAACCACCAACCAAAACCGCCACCATCACAGAATTCTCAAGAAATAAGGAATCAAAAATTCCAAAATTAACGAAAAGTAAATGAACAAGAACACCTTCCATCTGGAATAAAAAAACTTCTATGAATCTCTTTTCAAAGATGAAGCTTGCAGCCTGAGTTAATGGAGAATCTCGCAGCCTGGGTTCATCCGTCAAACAGACTTCAAATTTGGGATTCAAACCCACTTCAAATTTCTAAACTTGTGATGAGATTTGAGATAAATGAAAATGGAGGAGAATGAAATAGAGATACCTCTGGGGTGGTGGGTGGCGCCGATGCTATTGAAGAGTGGCGGAGATGGTTGGCCGTTATGGGGTTAATAGTGGGGGTGGGGTGGAGGCTTGCCAGAGTAGAAGACCGAACAGAAAAAATATGGCTGCTGGTTGTTGGAGCATGGGGAGTTGTAATATCCGCCCCCCTTGACTATTTTTTGTTAATTTTAAAGACTCCTTTAATTATTAACTGGACCAAAGTAATTAAAGAAGAGTGTTGGGCTTTTAAGTTGTGGGTTTAAGTTATTTAACCGAACTAGGAGAAGGATGTAATTCCTTTTAATTAGGGAATTGGAAACCCTATATATTTATACTCTTCCCTAAAACCTAACCTCCTTATTTTACCAACCAAGAAAAAGAAAGAAACGATAAGAGAGAAAGAGAGGCGGCCGAGAGAGAGAGGAGCCCAGAGAGAGAGAGAGAGAGAGATAGAGAGAGAGGAGAAGGGAGAGAGAAGATCGGAGTTGGATCATCAAAGGTAAGACCCAAACTCCTTAACCTTTTCTTCTTCGTCTATATAGATTTAATCATTAGAAAACAACGATTTTAGAAACCTTAAATTGATGATATGAACTAGGGTTTGCATGTTAGAGTATAAGAAGAAGAAAGAAGGTGTGTGTGCCGTGTGTGTGTGCTGTGTATGTGTGTGCCGTGTATGTGTGTGTGTTTAGTGTGTGTGATGTATACTTGTGTGTGCTGGAAAAGGTGTATTTAGTATGTGTGATGGTAGTATTGAAGGTAAATATTGGGAATTGATAATAGAAACCCTAGGGGTGTTTTAGTAACCCTATTAGGGTATTGGTTAACTATAAAAGAAGTTAAAGTAGAATAACTCATAGGTTAAAAAGATGGATTAACAAGGACAAAGGTACTTAAAGTAAATAGAGTTACTTGTACCTAAGATTGATAATTTTGCATGATTGTAGATTTGTGCAAGAAGAATTGCGAGGAGGTGCAAAGTAACTCAAGGTAAGGGATTACGTTCTTTAGACTTTTGGTTTCAATCCTTTGAGTTAGGATTCCATGTTTTAAAAGTATATGGGCTACCACGTGGCAGGTAGTGTTTTTAAAATGATCTCTCGTATGATCGTTCTTTGATGAATCATACCCTTGATGTGCATCTTGTTCAAGGTGTATCTAAGTTTTGAAATTTGCTTAATGTGTTCTTGTACTATGGGACACCTCATATGTAAATAGCTATGTCTAAGTGAAACGGATGTAGTTAAATGGTCCGATTGAAAAGGACATAATTGAACTTAACCTTGTCTGATTGAAAAGGACTTGGGCTTTATTACTACCTGAAAAGTAGTGTTGATTATCATGATATACCAGGTATGACGTAAGGAAGAACCTTGAAAAGGTGTAAGGTTTCTTATGTTAAGAACACCCTGAAAAGGTGTAAGTAAAGTGACTTTGGGAATTGACAGATTTCTTGAATATGAATCCTTGATTGTTTCTTGTTCTTGTGATAGTGCCACAATTTCTCTTTAAGTATTTGTAACTGTATTTTGAAAGTATTACAGTTAGATTTTTTGATGATTAGTCTTTCATTGAAAGTAATTGTTTGGCTCCGTTCTTTCGGTCATCTCTTCCTAGTACCCGAAGAGATCCCTTATTAACTTACTGAGCATTGTTCGCTCACCCCTTTCATTTCTTTTCCCCTCCCAGGTAATGAGTAGGTGAAGGATTTGTCGTGAGGATGGCGACGCGTTTAAGAAGATTGAAGTATTTCCTAAATGTTTAGTTGATTAAGCTAGTGGATTGTACTAGCCGTTAAGGTTGAAAGATAGTTATTTTCCGCATCATTTGAATTATGGTTAGGATGTATTAGCCGTTGAGATACCGGGATTTATTTTGGGGATCTTTATTTGAATAAAGATGATATTTTATTGTTTGAAAGTTTGGGATGTTACAGAAGTAGTCCTGGCGCAGCTAAGAAAAAGGTGGAGTGGGCGGGGAGGAGGCGTGGGAACTGGGAAGAAGTGAGGGGATCTAGGAAAGGAGTTGGGGGAGAGGATAGGGGAGGAGAAAAGGGGGAGGGGAGTGACGACTGTTGATGAGGAAGAAGGGTTTTTTATTGTTTTAGGTTTAAGTTTTTACCCAAAATCAAATGCCTATTTTGCCCCTTAAAGATCACATGTGTCTTAAGTTTTTAACGGGAGTTACGTTTTTAATGAAATTTATATCAAATTGCAACAAAATGGCAAACATAGCTAGGTTGTTGCAACTTTTACACTGTTGGGAACCAAATTGCAACTAATGTCAAAACATGGGTAACCAAGTTGCAATTTGTCCGAAATAGTATCAATAATATCTTTCAAAATTGCTTAGAGATATATAGATTTTCATAAAATTAAGGTCAAAGTTCAGTCAAATTGACCAAAAAAATCAAAGAGTGCACATTGAACTGGGACGGAGGTAGTATTACAAAAAAAAAATATAGTCAATTTTCTGATAAAATGATCAACAATGAGATGAAATAAACTTGATTACGGAAATTAAAGACAACCAAAATGACTACTATCAGATCTGACTATCGCTCCAAATAAACATTGAAGAGTTTTTGAAGAAAAAAAAAGAATGAAAGAAGTAATTGGAGAAGGGAAAGTGATGGTTTGATGAATAATATCGAATCTGGCTATTTCTCCAACTCCAATAGCGTTTTCTGTCTCTTCTAATCTATAGTTCTATTTTTTTTCCTTTTGTTTTTCATCAAGTTTTGACATTTCAACTTGTTACTACTATCTTTTCGCTTCAACCTTGAAAGCTTTTTCCCACTATATCTTCTGTCCAAACCAAATTGTTTTTAGCGAATCAAGTTAAGAATTTATTTTTGTCAAGTAATTAAATTTAAAATAAATTTATTTCTCAATGCAAAATCTACCAACATATTTTCCTTCCATCAAGCATCGAATTTTGCCTTTCTAACATTTCATCTCCCCCAAACTATGATTATATCCTTCTTTTTTTGAACCCATACTTATCTCCACTGTTAAAAAAAAATTAGACGCTTGTTTACAAATAGAAATGATCAATAACTTTCGTATTCATCTATTTGTATAATCCAGATATACAATTTTCAAGCGAATCTTGCAAATACTTTTTTTTTAAGATCCAGCAAATATATTTTTAGGTAAAAGATCTCAAAATAACTTAGTTAATACTCCATTCGTCCCAAAATACTTGTAGTTCTAGGATTTTCACACAAATTAAGAAAATTGAAGAAAATCAATCAATGCATGTCTAATGGACTAAATTACCCTTGAAATATTTCAAGTACAAATATAATTAAATGCTTTTACGATGACAACTACCATCATAAATAAGAGTATATTTGGCAAACAATGTCAAAGATGTCTAGATAAAAGCAAAACTACAAATATTTTGGGACAAATTTCAACCCTTTAAACTACATGTATTTTGGAACAGAGGGAGTAAGACAAAACTATTTTACACTGATAGCATACTCGCTCTGCCTCAAATAAAAATCATATTAATAAATATTTACAATTATTAAAAGACAATAAAACATTATTATCTAAATATTAATAATACAAGGGGAGAATCAGACCATATTCAAATTTTTGGAATTAGACAATGCAGCATGTCTCCTCCGTTTAGCTGCCAAATTATGTCTCCTCCGTCTATGCATTCCTTTAGGTCTCTCTACACATCCTCTCTCTCGATCAATTTCTCTACACTCCCTTTACAAATCTCCCTTGTTGTTTCTATCTACAATTCTCTCAATTTCCATTGAAATTAGGAAAGGGGACTTACCAATGGGACACCCAAAAAGGAAATAAGTGCAAGATGTTTTGGGACGGAGAGAGTATTAACAAATGGTAAATATACAGTCACAAAAAAATCTCACAAAACTTGGCTCACAAAATGTTGTGTCAAGTTTTTATTGGTGCTTTTAATTTATTAGTGCTTTTAATTAGAGTGTGGCGGTCCACAATCGATGAAACCAATAAAATATCGCCACTTCATTTTGTATGCATCATTTTGTAAACTTCTTTTGTGCCCCGCCCATTAACAAATGCTCTTTTATCATCGGTAATCGAAATGCGAGTATTTGATGTTTCACCAATTTTGAAGACTTATTTTTGTAACTTTTCAGTGTTCTTATGCTACCTCTATTAATATGTAGAGGAAGTGAATCTTGCAGATAAACATAGACAAACGATTGTTTCATTATACTTTTATCCCGTCCTTCCACAAACTCTTATCAACCATTTTTTCAAATCCCTCTAAAAGGCTGAGAGAGATATCGTTGTTGTAGATACCCTGATCTCGCACCCCTAAAAACCCACCTTGAATCGGTGTAAACCCGAAAATTGACCTAAAACCCTCGATTTGGCTGTGCGGGACTGTCGTGAGCCTTATCGGTGCATCGAATGGATAAATGGACTTCAAATTCATGATCAGAGCGAAAAAACGAGCAAACAGGCAAAAATTTCGTTTTTCGAGGTACGAGACCGGAAACGGGGCCCGCAACCCCCCGAACTGCTCGCTGTTATCCATTCTGTGCATTAAAAATATATTATTACCTTTCCTTGCTAATTGACATATTTCAGATATACCGGCGTGACCACAAAATTATTCCAAGCAACTTTCATGTTGGGCCCGCGGACAACCGGGACACCGGAGCGCGCACGACGGAGCGGAAAGCCGGAGCCGGAAAGATGGTTATCCAAATTGGAAAATATCTCAAAATATCTTATCAACTGGTCAAGAAGAGCAAAAAATATATTATTGTCGTTCCTTGCTCATAAAAATATTTCAGATATACCGGCCTGACCAGAAAAGTATTCCAAGCAACTTTCATGTTGGGCCCGCGGACAACCGGGACACCGGAGCGCGCACGACGGAGCGGAAAGCCGGAGCCGGAAAGATGGTTATCCAAATTGGAAAATATCTTATCAATTGGTCAAGAAGAGGAAAAAATATATTATTGTCGTTCCTTGCTCATAAAAATATTTCAGATATACCGGCCTGACCAGAAAAATATTCCGACCAACTTTCATGTTGGACTCGCGGACAACCGGGACACCGGAGACGCGCACTACGGAGCAGTTGCGGAGCGGAAAGCCGGAACAGAGATAAGGAAGATGACTTTAAGCCTTAGTCAAGAAGGATAGATGATAAATCCACCAATTTACAACCTCCCCCCTCCAAGTTACAACCAATTTACCACCTCCCTCCTCCTATATACACCACTCTCATCCATTTCAAAAAGGGAGACACAAAAACAAAAAGAAAAAAAAACCCTACCATCCTCCACTCTCATTCTCTCTCAACAAGAACACCACCACCACACCATCACCACACCACCACTCATACACCACCCCTACACCACCCATAAATCACCAAACAAACCACAAAAAACACATCAAAGCCAAAACTTTGATCAAACACAAAGCAAAAAGAAAAGAAAAAGTCTTCCCTTGGTTGACAAAGGGAGCACCCATAATCTCAAAAGCTAGGTAAAACTCCATGTAAACCTTGGCTCTTTAGATATGTAAGCAATATTGGGAGTGGTTTGGAACCTAGTCAAATAATGACTAGGTTTCCTTCATCTTCCATGTTTTTTTTAGCTTTGTAAAGCTTTGTTTATGTATATAAATGATGATCATGTGATGATAATACTCAGTTTATTATGTTTATATATGTTCATAATAGTCATAATATTCATATGCTTTAATTTGTGTATGAAAATCTTCATGTTTCTCTCAAAGGGCGTAAATCTGCCCTCTTTGGCTTTCCTTCATGATCATGCATGTGAAATCATTATTTGTTGAGAAATAGCTCTTGGATAATGTTGTTAACATGTTAAATATCAAAGTCCTTGAGTTTCATGCCTTGGTTTGAAGATATAGTAGTGTTTTGAGGTCTATAATCATGCCTCATATAATCAGTTTTTACTTTCTGTATAGAGTCTTGATTTTGATGAGCTTGTAAATCCATCCTAGAGTGGTTTTCTGGTTTAGGTCAAAGAACAAAAGTTGTTCATAACATGTTGAAATATATGATCCTAAAGTTTCATGTTCATATTCCATGCCTAGATCATATTTTCATGCATAAATTTGGGTCTCAGTGATTCTGAGTTGTTTATTCACTGTGGTACCTTGCTGTGTTCTTGGGCTTCAAACTTGATGAAAAATAATTTTCTGGACAAAGATCAAAACATGGATTTTGTTCTAAACGAACTCAGGATGATTATCATATTTTTTATACATTTTTTGGATCACTGGAAGTGCTCCTTTCAAACCCAAAAATTCAGATTCTGCACTTCCAGTTTCTGACATCGAAATGTCAGAAACCTTTTTAACCACTAAAACTCATCCTAAGAACTCCAAATTTTGGGATCTTCATGTTTTATGCGTGGTCTTCAACTTTTTTTCTTTGGGTTTTGTCAGATTCCCAAGCTAAGATGGTGAA
The DNA here is from genome assembly GCA_026119855.1 of Campanula takesimana. Lineage (NCBI taxonomy): Eukaryota > Viridiplantae > Streptophyta > Magnoliopsida > Asterales > Campanulaceae > Campanula > Campanula takesimana. The sequence goes on from JAOWBW010000891.1 coordinate 112,579, forward strand.
AATTGGTGATAAACATGCTAAGGTTTCTGTTTGCCTTTTCTGGGCTGAATTTTGTGATCAACTTTATTGCATGTGTTTGGGGCCTAAACTTGGTCCAAAAAGTCTACAAAAACTCCCTTGTGATCCCTAGTATTCAGGGATTAACCCCCAATTTTTATTTTGGAATCGGATTGATTTTAGGACAGGTACGACGGCTCGGGGACGGAAAGTGTCACCGAAATCAACAAAAGCACCGTCGAGGATATTTATTATTATTTGTGGGATTTGTCTCCCCTATTTTTTGTATATGTGTAATTGTGTAATCTCCCCTCCCGTGGATGTATTATTGCTTGATATGATCAAAACCATTCTTGAAAACCAATCGGGGAATCCACTCAAACCGAGTTCCCGGTTGTGAATAAAAATGAAACTTCCTAGAATAGGAAGACCTCCATATATATTTCATCACCATTTTTGGTAGGGCATAAAATCCAAATTAAAAGGCATAAAATTGAATATAAGTGGCACGCATATAGAGACCATCACGGGCGAGAAGAGTGCCTAACCCCTTCTCTTCTCGTAACTTAGCCCCCGAACCCATTTTCTCAAAAAAGGTTTTTTCTTCATTTTTCCTAAAATCAAAATGAGGTGGCGACTCTTGCAATCAAATCACAGCATCAAGAGGAAACCATTGTGTGAGAACCGAGCGCATTTCCAAAAGCGCATCAGCACGAGACGGGCGCGAACCGCTTTCACGGGCGGTCATTTCGCGGTGATCCGATCAATCTCGGGCGCGGGCTCTCACAGTTGTAAATGAAAATTTATTTCAAGTCATATATTCTTTCGTCACCCTCCCCCCTTAAAAATATAAAAGTACCTAACTTTGATTTTAGTAGCCAATATATTTGAACTTCAAGTAATAAAATAAATATTTGCATGAAATTCTAATTTTATTATAGATATGTCAATTTTTCATGACTATATCCTAAAACTTAAATTTTTTAATTTAAAATTAGCCACAGATCAAGTTTTTATGATAATACTAATATGACAACGTATGTGAATGTGGAAATAAGCATATAGGATCACAACATGTGAAATTCTAACTAAAGTTAGCTTGTGCCACGTGAAATTTCATATCGAAATTATATCGAAATTATACGTGTTATGTCATATGAATAACACTGAACTCTGTTTTTTACATATACAGTACAAACTCTTTAAATTAATACTCGATAAATTGATAAACTCTCTGAAATAATAAATTTGTCCGGTCCCGACTTGGGTCAGTTGAAAAAATTACAATAATTGATAAAATAATAAGATAATAATTTTCTGAGAGACTCCTATAGTAATTTATAGGTCCACGAAAATCATAAATTAATAATTCTTAAAAATTAAAAATAATTATTATTACTCCCTCCGTCCCAGAGTATATGTCCACCTTTTCTTTTTAGTCCGTCCCAGAGTATATGTCCACTTTCTAAAATGGCAAAGAATCTTTACTATTCTTCTCACTCATTCTCTCTCCTACTTTACTTTTATACTCACAACACCAATTAACTTACCATTCCCTCCGCTCATTCTCTCTCCTACTTTACTTTTATATTCACATCACTTCCACCATTTATTAATTTTCGTGTAAATGGGAGGATGGACATATACTCTGGGACGGAGGGAGTATAATTTATTGAAATATGACTTTTGCAACACCTTTTAGATGAGAAGTCATTGTATAAGATATGTTGATTTTGTTATCAAGACTTTTTACGAATTAAAATAAATAATAATAAATGTTCATAGAAAATATGATCATTTAATTAATTTTAAATAAGTTCAAATCTTTGATAATCCAAACTAATTATTGTTTGATATTTGTGATATAGCTAACATTTATCTACATTTTTACAAATACTATTTTACACTGCTATAGTACAATATAAAAGTAAAGTATCAAAAAGATATAATTCAAATTTAGCATTGAGATTGAGGAGGTCCGAAATCCTGGATAATTTAGGAATGCAATTTTGGATAATTGCAGCAACATATTAAACATGCATCGAACTATAGAGCAGTTTAATATAAAATTATTATGGTTCTTAATAACCCAAACTAAAATAAATACCAAAATAAGTAAATAAAAAAGCAAATCAAATACAAAAATCAAATCTTAATCACAAGAAACAATGAAATTCAAAATAGAGTTCCATTTAAATCAAGAAGTAAAGTGTCCAAAACAAAAATCAAAAGCAAATAAAAACTAAATAGAAATACGAAATGAAATTGTTTGTCAATAGCTTGCTGAGAACAGATGTTACCTCAAGTGTTAATTTGGCAATATCATCCCTATCGGCTAACACCCCATCATCATCAACGTTAGGCAAACCAAGCAATTTATTAATCAAAGATGGGTTTATTCGAAGAACTTTACTTCGAAGAAAGAATTTGCCGAATTGGTTGGAATTTTCATTATCTAGGTTGGGATGAAGATTAGCAAAAAAGTTTCGAATAATGGCATCAACATAGTTCTCGGGATAGAGATTGGCATTTAAAACATTTCTATCTTTTAAGAACTGATAAACACCATGCTTCTTAAGACTAGCCTCATCAATATGCTTCTCACGGTGCATTTTTAAACCCGAAATATCAAGCCATTTTTGCATATTGGCCCGTTCGAAAAATTCGAATGTAGAAAAGGGTTGTGGAAATGCCTCATCATTTTTATCAATACTTGTTTCCAAAATATCATCAGAAACACCAAATAATTCAGAAGACGTAACCGGGGCGCTAGGGGGTTTTGAAGATCGAGATGTTACCTTGGATGGTTTCGGAGGTCTGCCAGCACCCGAGACAACACTCTGTTTCCCCTTGGATTTTTGTCACTCGCTTTTGAGCTGCAGCAAGAGTTTCTTCCTCATTTTCTACCCAAGTATCCAGGCACTCTACAGATTGAGTTCGTTCAGTCGGTTGAACAACAAAATTCTGGTGCGAGTTGTGATCGGAAGAGAGACCGAGAGATTCTTCTTCTTCCTCGTCGGAGACATGTACTGGGTCATCAGAAGTGTTGGAAGGAACTTTTGACATTGCCTTTGCACTTAGACGGTTGGAGGCCCTCTTTCGAGCTTGTGGAACTGCGCCAATTTTGGTTGAGGTTGACGGAGCTTTTCTCTTGATTCGTTTAGTGGCGGAACTTGGAGGTTTTGAAGTAGTCGCCGGGAGTGGAGGACGAGCTGAGGTAGCTACTTGTGAGGGCTCATCAATGGACATTGCAATTTGTTGAGAAATTTGGGAAACAATTGGTGAGATGTCCATGGGTGAGGCAACACGTGAGGCATCACCCGGTGACTCCTCCAATGGTGCCGGTTGGATAGGGTTTTGTCACGACCCGAAATCTATGCTCTATTTTATTAGTAATTAAATGATTATTATTTAATTATTTGCTTATTTATTTATTTAAATTATTATTTATTTAAATATTTATGTGTGCATTTTATGTTTCATAATATTTATGCCTAGCATTTTATTTGGGTCATTTGTGCTAGTGTAGAAATGTTGAGTCTTAATTGTTAGTGGGGAGTAATTGTGTTAGTTGATGGAGAGGGGGTCTAATGGTAACCTTTTGAAATAATTCCCTGCTCCCTCCCTACTCCTTCCCTCACCTCCCCCATCCTCACACTCCACCTCCATCCCATTTCCCAGCACAATTCTCTCTCTCTCCTCCATTGGTGTAGGTAAGTTTCTCTTCCTTCTCTCTTCATTTTCTCCATCTTCCTCTCATAATCTCTCATTTCTTAAAACTCGAAATGTGTTTAGATCGTCGATAGGATCGCGTAGAACCAAAAAGAATTGAATTCCGTCATCTTTGAGATTTATCAAGTAAGTTACTTTTCCCCCATTTTGATGCTAAAATGTTCATATCATGTTTATATAATGCTTGATGTATTATATTTGAAGTTTGGTTGAGTATAGAATTTATTTTGAATTTATTTGAGTTTTTGGGTAAAAATGGTGAAATCTTGAATGTGGGAATTTGATCTTGGTTTTGGTTGATAAAGGGTGTTGTTAAGGTCCCCTTTTGGGTTAAATAATATTTGGGTACCTTAGAAATCTTGTTGGGAGTGTTGATTTTGAGTGTTATGAAATTTGTAAGGAAATGGTTAGGCATTTTGATGAACCCAGCTGAGAATTCTTCCCAGCCCGTAGACCAGGCGCCCGCCTGCCCTTGCCCAGGCGCCCGCCTACTCCCCATTTTTCTAGCGCCTGACCTTCTGTTGATTCGAGCGCCCGCCTGCCTATGCCCAGGCGCCCGCCCGCCCCCTGTTCCAGGATTTTGCCCTTTTGCTTGGTTTAAGACTTAGGGCCTAAATAGATTAAGTTTATTTCTTCTAATTAACTTAAGATAACATCGTGGAATACCTTATTAATTGGATTTGATTCTTTTGTGAATAAATATGTTCTGGAATTTGATGAAGTACCGTTTTGGGAATGTTGGTTCATCCTTGATGTGTTGTTTGGATTGGTTTACCTTTGTGGTAATTTATTTGGAATGGTTCCCTACTTTGGAACCTTAAGTTGTTTATGCATGCTAAATTATTATTACTTAGCATTTATTTGGAAGCCCAGCTGGCATAATTGTTGCATCGGGCGATGGGAAAGATTATAATGGCAAATCCAAGTCCATTATAATGTTGACCATTGTTTTGCCCCCTTCTATACCCCTTTTCCAGATTGGCCTTGGAAAGGATAAGTTAGCTTCCTTTGTGAATGTATCTAGCTACCGGGCATGACTTTGTGTCATGGTCCTTGTCCTTTGTGACACTTTTATGGTTATTGTTCCGGTACCGGGGTTTCTCTTCGGCTTTCATGCTATTATGAAGATGTTGATTGGTTGATCATTGAAGCTGCGCAGCGATCCTTTATTTGGATGTTCCGGTTTGGAAAACCTTGGCTATATCCTTTGTTATGTGTTTATTTCCGCTGCTATCTGTTAAGTGATAAATGCTATGTGTTATGTGATATTTATTATTGCTTATTGTATATTGCATCATAGCATGTCATGTAGTTGCATTAGTAACTTATTGAGATTTATCTCACCCCCTTTCTTTTTATCTTTGTTTTTCCTTAACCCCCCCCCAGGTGCTAAGGATTAGTCTCGCCGATCACGAGAAAGAGGACGTCGAGTGTGGATATATTCTTTGGGGAAGGTTGTTATAGGTTGGTTTACATTATATAAATGTGTAACCTTTTGGGATATTTGTACCAAACATTGACGTCATTAGGATTTGTGTATTTTGTAACTTTGGTGTATAAGCTTATGGAGTTTATACTAGTTTTACCTTGTTGTTCAAGTTGATTTTTAAAACCTTGTGTTTTCACCTTTTGGTATCAAATGAAATTTTTATCTTCGGTATTTCACAGTTTTGGTTTTAGAGTCGACGTCCAGATCGCGGTCTCGGGCCCGCGGGGTCCGGGGTCGCGACAGTTGGTATCAGAGCTATGGCATTAGCTCTAAGTATAAGTCTAGGTGGATTAGTATGACCTAGGTGGGTAGTAGTGTGCGGAGTGATTAACGATTGATGTTTTATGCAGGTACTTGTTTACAATGGTTCGTAGAAGGAGTGGTGAAGGTAGTACCGGTAATGCAAATCAGAATGATACAAGGGAAGAAGCCCGTGCCATGTTTCAAGGCATGTTCGAGGCGGCCATGAAGGCCATACATGATCAAGGTCCGAGGGTAGAACCCGCACCACCCCGCTATGGATTGGAGCAATTTCTGAAGTTGAAACCGGTTGAATTCAATGGGGAACCCGATGTAAGGAAAGATGAGTTATGGATTGAGTCGATGGAGAAGATTTATGATGTATTTGGTTGCTCGGATGAGGACAAGGTCCGGTTCGCGGCTTATAAGCTTGTGGGAGCCGCCGAGCATTGGTGGAAGGGTTTTAAGGCTACTTGGGATGATACTCACACGGTGTATGCGTGGGAGTTGTTTGTGCGCAAATTCAAGAAGCATTTCATTCCGGTTGTTGATCAGAACAGAAAGGAGATCGAGCTACTCAACCTGGAGCAAGGTGTGTTGTCTATAGCACAATACTCAGCTAAGTTCATAGAATTAGCCCGGTATTGCGACTATTTGGTGAGGACCGAGGAACAAAAAGCTATGAGATTTATTCGGGGATTGAAGACCTCCATCCGTACTCAACTTATTGCCCAACGGATTGTGACTTTCCAAGATACGGTGGATCGAGCCTACTTAATAGAGCAAGATATCGGGGAGCACAAACGGAAAACCGAGGTTGTGGGTACGGGTAAACCGGGAAGCCATGCTAAATCTCAACCTCAACACCGTTTCGACAACCGAGGTAACCCGGGAGCATCATCTCAGTTTAAGGGGCAAACCACACCGAGGAATCCGGGTACTACTCCGGGGATGCAGAATAGGAAGCCTTGTACCTTTTGTCAGAAGGTAGGCCATACGGAGGATAGGTGTTGGAAAAAGCAAGGCAAGTGTACCAATTATGGTGAAATGGGGCACTTTGCGAGAGAGTTCACGAGGTACCGAGGTCAAGCATCCGGGTCAGGAGTTGGTATTAATCAGGGTCAGAAAAGGGATGCCGCTGGGAAGCCCAAAGTCCAAGGGAAGGTTTATGCCATGAATCAACAACAAGCTACCGGTGATCCATCCGTTATTGGAGGTATTGTTTCTGTGTCTAATGTGAGCGCACGAGCGTTAGTAGATCCAGGATCATCTCATTCATACATTTCTGTGCAATTTGCTTCCATGTTAAATGCTGCATTCGAGTCTTTACCGTACGTGCTAGAGGTGTCGACCCCTATAGGAGAATGCTTGATTTCTGATCGGGTCTTTCGTGCTTGTGATGTGGTTATTTGTGGTCGTGTCCTTTGTGCGGATTTGGTAGTTCTTCCTATCCAAGACTTTGATGTCATTTTGGGTATGGATTGGTTGAGCAAGTTTCATGCGTCCGTTGATTGCCGTAAGAAAACTGTTACTTTTTCTATTCCCGATGTGCCTAAATTTGTGTTTGAGGCTAGTCCTCTGAGTAGAAGGGTTCGCTTAATTTCTTATTTGAAAGCGAGAAAATTATTGCATAGCGGTTGTGAGGGGTATTTGGCTAGTGTTCTTGATACTAGGAAGGAATCCCCTAGTTTTGATAGTGTTCGGGTAGTCCGGGAATTTCCCGATGTTTTCTCTACCGAGTATGATATGCCTCCCGATCGTGAGATTGAATTTTGTATAGACCTTTTGCCGGGTACGGCTCCAATTTCGAAAGCACCTTATAGGTTAGCTCCCACAGAGTTGAAGGAATTAAAGGTTCAGTTGCAAGAGTTGCTTGATCGAGGGTTTATCCGCCCTAGTGTTTCCCCGTGGGGAGCACCAGTTTTATTTGTGCGGAAGAAAGATGGTTCGTTAAGATTGTGTATCGATTACCGGAAATTGAATCAGGTTACGGTGAAGAACAAGTATCCTCTACCGCACATCGATGATTTATTTGATCAGCTTCAAGGGTCCGTGGTTTTCTCTAAACTTGATTTGAGGAGTGGGTACCATCAGTTGAAGGTTCGATCGGAGGATATTCCGAAGACTGCCTTTCGCACTCGTTACGGTCATTATGAGTTCTTGGTTATGCCGTTTGGGTCGACGAACGCGCCGGCCGTGTTTATGGATTTGATGAACCGAGTTTTCCACCCCTATCTTGATTCGTTCGTGGTAGTCTTCATCGACGACATTCTTGTTTATTCAAAATCTCGAGAGGAGCATGAACAACACTTGAGGACAGTTTTATCCGTTCTTGCGAGGGAGAAATTATTTGCGAAGTTTAGTAAATGCGAATTTTGGCTCGAGAAGGTGTCATTTCTGGCCATGTGATTTCTAAAGATGGGATTTCGGTGGATCCGTCAAATATAGAGGCTATAGTGGATTGGAAGAGACCCGAATCAGTGACAGAGATTAGAAGCTTTCTGGGTTTAGCCGGTTACTACCGAAGATTTATTGAAGGGTTTTCGAGGATTGCTACTCCGATGACTCAGTTGACCCGGAAAAATGTCCCGTTTGTGTGGACCGAGAAATGTGACAAGAGTTTCGAGGAATTGAAGAAGAGGTTGACTACCGCACCGATCTTGACTTTGCCTAATGGGAGCGATGGCCTAGTGATTTATAGTGATGCTTCAAAAGAGGGTTTGGGTTGTGTGTTGATGCAGAATGGAAAGTAATTGCGTATGCTTCGAGGAAGTTGACCCCGAGTGAACAGAATTACCCCACTCATGATATGGAGTTGGCGGCGATAGTCTTTGCGTTGCACAAATGGAAGCATTACCTTTATGGAGCGAAGTTCGAGATTTTTACGGATCACAAGAGTTTGAAGTACCTCTTCTCTCAGAAGGAATTGAACAACCGACATCGCCGATGGATGGAATTATTGAAGGATTATGATTGTACGATTTCTTATCATCCAGGGAAGGCGAATGTGGTAGCCGATGCGATTAGTAGAAAATCTTATGTGGCTTCGATGACGGTCCGGGAGTGGAAAATGCTTGAGGATGTGCGAGATTGGTCTCCCCGTGAATCGAGACATGGGGCTATTTTGCGAATATTAGGGTATCTCCGACCCTAATCCAGAGGATAAAGGAAGCTCAGAAAGAAGATCCCGAGTTGGTGAAGATAATGGGTAAATTGAAGGAAAAGAACTTCGAGGATTTTTCTATTAGCTCGAGTGGAGTGTTGACTTTCCGTGGTCGTTTGTGTGTTCCGGATGTTGATGGAATTAAACAGAGAGTTCTTGATGAGGGTCACAAATCGAGGTATACTATTCATCCGGGCAGTACGAAGATGTATCAGGGTTTGAAGCAACAATTTTGGTGGATTAATATGAAAAGGGAAATAGCCGAGTATGTATCGAGGTGTTTAACTTGTCAGCAGGTCAAAGCCGAGCATCAGAGACCCGCGGGTCTACTTCAGCCGTTAGAGATTCCCGAGTGGAAATGGGAGCATGTGACTATGGATTTCATTACGGGACTACCTCGTACCCGTAGGAAGTATGACAGTGTTTGGGTAATAGTGGATAGATTGACCAAGAGTGCCCATTTCTTGCCTATTGACATCAGATATTCGATGGAGAAGCTTGCGACCCTTTATATCGATGAGATCGTTAGATTGCATGGGGTTCCGGTTAGCATTGCGTCAGATCGAGACCCGAGGTTTACTTCTAGATTCTGGAAGGCGTTTCAGGAAGCTTTGGGTACAGATTTGCGTTTTAGTACAACTTTTCATCCTCAGACCGATGGTCAATCCGAGAGGACTATTCAGATTTTGGAGGATATGTTGCGAGCGTGTTCGATAGACTTTTCTGATTCTTGGGATTCGCATTTACCGTTAGTGGAATTCTCTTACAACAACAGTTATCAGGCTAGCATCGAGATGGCACCGTATGAGGCTTTGTATGGAAGAAAGTGTAGATCGCCTATTTGTTGGGATGAGGTCGGTGAAGCGAGGATCGTAGGTATCGATTTGCTTCGGGATTTGGTTGAGAAAGTTAAAGTTATCCGGGATAGATTGAAGACAGCCCAGAGTCGACATAAGAGCTACGCAGATAACCGAAGGCGAGATCTTAGCTTTCAGACCGGTGATTTGGTGTTCTTGAAAGTGTCTCCAAAGGTGGGTATTCGTAGGTTTGGGAAGAAAGGCAAATTGGCTCCAAGGTTTATTGGCCCGTTTGAGATTTTGGGAAAGGTTGGACTTCTTGCGTATCGACTCGTGTTACCGTCATCCTTAGACCGGTTGCACAACGTTTTCCACGTTTCTATGCTTCGGAAGTATGTTCATGATCCGTCTCACGTGTTACCGAGGATACCGGAGGATATTGAGCCCGATATGCCTTATGAGGAACGACCGGTTCGGATCCTAGATTCTAAAGTTCAAGAGTTGAGGAGCAAAAGTATTTCATTGGTTAGAGTTCTTTGGAGGAATCATAACATCGAGGAGTCGACGTGGGAGCTTCGTGGCGGGATCGAGAGGAAATTTCTGTGGCTTTTTGTTTAAGGTGAGTCTCGTTAAAATTCGGGTCGAATTTTCTTTAAGGGGGAGTGAATGTCACGACCCGAAATCTAGCCTCTATTTTATTAGTAATTAAATGATTATTATTTAATTATTTTCTTATTTATTTATTTAAATTATTATTTATTTAAATATTTATGTGTGCATTTTATGTTTCATAATATTTATGCCTAGCATTTTATTTGGGTCATTTATACTAGTGTAGAAATGTTGAGTCTTAATTGTTAGTGGGGAGTAATTGTGTTAGTTGATGGAGAGGGGGTCTAATGGTAACCTTTTGAAATAATTCCCTACTCCCTCCCTACTCCTTCCCTCACCTCCCCCATCCTCACACTCCACCTCCATCCCATTTCCCAGCACAATTCTCTCTCTCTCCTCCATTGGTGTAGGTAAGTTTCTCTTCCTTCTCTCTTCATTTTCTCCATCTTCCTCTCATAATCTCTCATTTCTTAAAACTCGAAATGTGTTTAGATCGTCGATAGGATCGCGTAGAACCAAAAAGAATTGAATTCTGTCATCTTTGAGATTTATCAAGTAAGTTACTTTTCCCCATTTTGATGCTAAAATGTTCATATCATGTTTATATAATGCTTGATGTATTATATTTGAAGTTTGGTTGAGTATAGAATTTATTTTGAATTTATTTGAGTTTTTGGGAAAATGGTGAAATCTTGAATGTGGGAATTTGATCTTGGTTTTGGTTGATAAAGGGTGTTGTTAATGTCCCCTTTTGGGTTAAATGATGTTTGGGTACCTTAGAAATCTTGTTGGGAGTGTTGATTTTGAGTGTTATGAAATTTGTAAGGAAATGGTTAGGCATTTGATGAACCCAGCTAAGAATTCTTCCCAGCCCGTAGACCAGGCGCCCGCCTGCCCTTGCCCAGGCGCCCGCCTACTCCCCCTTTTCTAGCGCCTGACCTTCTGTTGATTCGAGCGCCCGCCTGCCTATGCCCAGGCGCCCGCCCGCCCGCCCCTGTTCCAGGATTTTGCCCTTTTGCTTGGTTTAAGACTTAGAGCCTAAATAGTTTAAGTTTATTTCTTCTAATTAACTTAAGATAACATCGTGGAATACCTTATTAATTGGATTTGATTCTTTGTGAATAAATATGTTCTGGAATTTGATTAAGTACCGTTTTGGGAATGTTGGTTCATCCTTGATGTGTTGTTTGGATTGGTTTACCTTTGTGGTAATTTATTTGGAATGGTTCCCTACTTTGGAACCTTAAGTTGTTTATTCATGCTAAATTATTATTACTTAGCATTTATTTGGAAGCCCAGCTGGCATAATTGTTGCATCGGGGGATGGGAAAGATTATAATGGCAAAGCCAAGTCCATTATAATGTTGACCATTTGTTTTGCCCCTTCTATACCCCTTTTCCAGATTGGCCTTGGAAAGGATAAGTTAGCTTCCTTTGTGAATGTATCTAGCTACGGGCATGACTTTGTGTCATGGTCCTTGTCCTTTGTGACACTTTTATGATTATTGGTTCCGGTACCGGGGGTTTCTCTTCGGCTTTCATGTATGAAGATGTTGATTGGTTGATCATTGAAGCTGCGCAGCGATCCTTTATTTGGATGTTCCGGTTTGGAAAACCTTGGCTATATCCTTTGTTATGTGTTTATTTCCGCTGCTATCTGTTAAGTGATAAATGCTATGTGCTATGTGATATTTATTATTGCTTATTGTATATTGCATCATAGCATGTCATGTAGTTGCATTAGTAACTTATTGAGATTATCTCACCCCCTTTCTTTTTATCTTTGTTTTTCCTTAACCCCCCCCCCAAGTGCTAAGGATTAGTCTCGCCGATCACGAGAAAGAGGACGTCGAGTGTGGATATATTCTTTTGGGGAAGGTTGTTATAGGTTGGTTTACATTATATAAATGTGTAACCTTTTGGGATATTTGTACCAAACATTGACGTCATTAGGATTTGTGTATTTTGTAACTTTGGGTATAAGCTTATGGAGTTTATACTAGTTTTACCTTGTTGTTCAAGTTGATTTTTAAAACCTTGTGTTTTCACCTTTTGGTATCAAATGAAATTTTTATCTTCGGTATTTCACAGTTTTGGTTTTAGAGTCGACGTCCAGATCGCGGTCTCGGGCCCGCGGGGTTCGGGGTCGCGACAGGTTTTGATTGGGTTTTACCATTGTTGAATTTTGGAAGAAGATTTAGGAGAATTTTAACAAAAATAAAGAAGGGTTTTGAGGGTTTTGGGGTGCCGATTTGAAGAAGACGGTGAGGAGAGGGAGGGTTAAAAAGTTTGGTGAGAAAAAATAGGGCTAAATATTTAGATTAGTTAGGAATGTGAAAAGATAGGAATTAATTTTAAACTTAACTCTTATCATTTAAAATAACTAAGATCCTATTTTATCTCACGTTTCAAACCAACCTATCTACAAGCACACAAATAACCAACTCCCCTACACATCCCCTTTTTTTCTTTTTTTAAATAAAGCGAAAAAGAAAAAAAAATAAACTAAAAATAAAGAGTGCAACGATCTCCACAAAATTTTAAAAATGAATCCCTAAATTTAGGAAGATTGTTCCAACTAAATTTTACCAAACTTAAAGATTTGTTTAAGACTTTTCAAAATTGTAAACTCTTTTTGTTACAGATAATAAAAAGACTTTCAAACTTGAAAACTTAACAAACAAATCTGAGATTAAACTAAATAAAAAAACGAATGTAGCACACACTAATGTTAATTGTAATGATGGTAACATTTAAGATAACATTTGTGATAAACATCCCATGATAAATTATATTAAGGCATTTAAGGCTAGATGGACCTCAATTTTGAACACATGAGGCGAAGATATGCTTCTATAATAAGCATTTGAGGTTTAACAAGCTTGCCAAATTTGAACGCTTTAGGCAAAACAAATAATTTAGATAAAAATGCTTGTTCTTCATCTTTAAACACTTTAAAATAAACATCTTTTACACTTCTTTATCTACAAGGAAGCATCGTAGTAGTGAGCTCCGTGCCCCGAGTCCTTATAAAGTGTAAACATGTTATAGTGATTTGTACTGTTCAAGTAGGAAACACTGTAGTAGCGAACTCCATGTACCTAATACTTAGTACAAAATCACTAGATAATATCCCCCTTTGGCAAGAGTGCATCGTCGCAGCGAACGCCGTGCCCCGAGCTACTAAGGAAATACTATATGTGTTTTTAGCCTTTTTGCCTTTAAAAAAGAATTAGTGACTTTGTCACTTTTGAGTTTATAGGGATGTTATCAATAATGGTACCTAGAGTGTTATCCTACCATAACAAAAAGGTCAGCATGTGCCACCATCAATGAATAGAAAATACTACTCATTGACAGATTAAAACAGAAAGCCAATTTTTTTTTTTTAAAAAAAAAACAATAATATACAAGTGTTATTTCAGATGCTAGTAGCACTTGAGGTAACACCAGAAAACATGAGATTTTTAGAGATTACAAATACAAGAGAGTTCTTCAAGAAAGAAAATCTCTCAAGGTCTAAGGCTTTTGTAAAAGTGTCCGCCAATTGATACTTGGTATCAATATGCTCTATAGTTATTAAGCCTTTTCAACCATAATCTTAAAAAATGATGACGAATATCAATGTGTTTTGTGCGGGAGTGTTGGACTGGGTTCTTGGAAATGTTAATGGCACTCAAACTATCACAGTACATGATCATATTTTTACTCTCAAGCCCATAGTCGTCTAACATATGTTTTAGCCATATTAATTGAGTACAACAACTCCCCGCTGCCACGTATTCAGACTCAGCAGTAGAGAGCGACACACAATTTTGTTTACGATTATACCATGATACTAGATTATTACCCAAGTAAAAACACCCCCCTAGTACTTTTTCTGTCATCTATATCCCCCGCCCAATCCGAATCACTAAAGCCTACTAGATTTGTATTTGTATCTTTAGCATACCAAATTCCTAATTCGCTCGTTCCGGAAACATATTTAATTATCTTTTTCACAGAATTAAGATGAGAGACTTTAGGGTTGGATTGGTATCGTGCACAGACACACACAAAAAACATAATGTCGGGTCGGCTAGAGGTAAGGTAAAGAAGGCTACCAATCATGGAACGGTAAAGGGTAGGATCGACTGCTTCTCCCCTTCATCCTTGCCGAGTTTAAGTGTAGTAGCCATGGGAACCGAGGAACTTTTTGACCCCTCCAAGCCGAATTTCTTGACTAGATTTTTTGCGTACTTGCTTTGTGAGATGAATATTCCATCGGGTAGTTGTCTCACCTGCAAGCCAAGAAAGAAGTTTAGTTCACCCATCATGCTCATCTCGAAAGTTGATGTCATAGCCTCTACAAAATCATTTAAACAAATTTTTGAAGTAGAGCCATAGACTATGTCATCAACATAGATTTGAGCAATGACAAGTTCCTTTCCATGTTTTAAAATGAATAAGGTTCTATCCGCCTCTCCTCGAATAAAACCATATTCAAGCAAAAAACTAGTTAAACGACCATACCATGAGCGCGGAGCTTGTTTTAGACGTATAAGGCTTTATAAAGTCTATACACATGGTTTGGTTGGGATGGATCTTCAAAACCTTTAGGTTGTTCAACAAAAACTTCCTCATCTAAATATCCATTTAAAAATGCTGCTTTAACATCCATTTGATACAAAGTGATTCTAAGATAACAAGCTATGGCTAAGAGAAGTCTTATAGACTCAATTCTAGCCACGGGTGTGAAGGTTTCGTCAAAGTCGATACCTTCCACTTGTGTATAGCCTTGAGCCACAAGACGAGCTTTATTTCGAACAATATTACCCTCTTCATCCGTTTTGTTTTTAAAAATCCATTTTGTCCTAATAATATTAGTATTAATGGGACGGGGTACTAAAAGCCATACATTATTTCGGGTAAATTGATCTAGTTCGTCTTGCATAGCTTGAATCCAAAAATTGTCTTTTAAAGCTTCAATCACATTTTTAGGTTCTATTGTCACGACCCGAAACCCCGTCCCTATTTTTTAGTATAAATAATTATTTATTTGTTTGTTTACTTGCTTAACTGTTCATTTAAGTATTTATTTAATTAAAAGTTTAGGTGTGTATTTTGTGTGTTATAATACTTTATACCTAGCATTTAATTGATTTTGTGCTAGTGTAGGATAATTGGGTCTTAATTGTTAGTGGTGAGTTTATTTTTAAGGGTAGTAGTGGAAGAGGGGGCCTAGGTGTAACTTTTCAAAATAATCAACTACTCCCTCTCTTCTCCCTCACCTCCCCTTCCCTCACCTCTCATTTCCCAGTTCTTCCTCCCCTCCTTGTCCATAGAAAGGTAAAACTCTCCTCTTTCTCTCTTCATTTCATTCATCTTCCCCCATTTCCTCTCATTGTTCATGTTATACCAAATGTCTAGATCGTCGCTAGGTTCGTGGGGAAGCTCATAGAAGTTGATTTGGTTGAGTTTGGATTCCTTTGAGGTAAGTTACTAAGCCCCCTTTAGCTTAAAATTGGTCATTTATGTTTTGTGTGAACATTGGATGATGATTTCATGCTTAGTTGTGAATTTAAATGTTGAATTGTACCTTTGATCATCTTTTGTGAAAATTTGGGTATTTGAATTCACCTTTGAGTGAGGTCCTTAGGTGATGTGGTTGGAGTTATTTTGGCTCAAAATGGTGTAGGTACCTTAGTTCCCTTCTTGGTAGTGTTAGAAGTGGTAAAGATTTGGTGTGTTTTGGAATTGGGGTTATTAATGGAGGATACCCAGAAATTTGGCCGGAATTTGCCTTTCCGGGCCAGGAGGCGCGCGCATCCTCCCTTAGGAGGGGCGCGCACCCTTAGGCCATCTTTGAATCAAGACCTTCTGTCCTTAAGAGGCGCACGCACCCATTTATATGAAGCGCGCGCACCCCCTCCTTCCACCAACTTGAGTTTCCAACTGATCAAGGAGGCGCGCGCATCCCTCCCATAGAAGGCGCGCGCACTCCCCTCCCTGTTCTGGTCATTACTCGTTTCTCGTTCAATCTTCGGTAAGTCATAACTTTCTCACCGGACTCCGTTTTAGTTGTGTAAGCTATCGTTTAAGGCTCTTTTTGAGTACTTCGAGATGAATGGGTTTATTAAATGAAATGTCTAAGTATTGGTTGGGAGTATTGGTTTGGGTCCGTTTGTGATCATGTTTGTAATGTGTTAAGATGTGTAACCATTGTACTCTTTTTGAGTAATTTCAAGTGTGATGTTGTTGTTGTTGTTTGATCTCTTCATGAGAATTAGTTTGAATCCTTTGTGATGAATTTGGCTTGGTTCCCTACTTTGGAATCATTGCCCCGTTGTTGTTTCAAGCGAGTATTTATTGCTATATGCTTGTATAGAGTCCAACTGGCATTGTTGTGTTTGTTTTGGGCAGTGATGTATATTATAATGGCACGAGCTGAGTCCAGTATAAAGTACTTCACTGGTAACCCAGTTTCCCATGTTCAGTGGCCTTGAGTGGGATGCCCCTTCCCGTGATCGTGGTTGGGATGAGCTAGCTCCTTCGGTGAGTATTCTAGCTATTCGCGTGGGGGGATGACTATGTGTTGTTTCTCCCACTACTGGTTGTTGTTGTTACTTGGTTCCGGAACCGGCTTCAGCTCGTTCATGCTGCTCAACGGACTCTTCTCAAAGGATGGTGTTCCGTTTATAGAACCTTGGCTCAGTATCCACTTATGAGTGTTTATTTCCGCATTATGTGTTATGTGATGAGTGGACTGTATCTTTTGTGATTATATGCATATGTGACTGCCTATTGATTGTTCCTTTGTGATTATCATGTTGGCATGAAATGTAGTTGCATATTAGTAGCTTACTGAGATTTTATCTCACCCCTTATTTGTTTACTGTTTTAGATAAGGGCGTGCATCCGGGATAGGTCACTTATCACAAGGAAGGCGTCGAGGTGGTAATTTCTTTTGGGGTATGTTTGTAAAGGCTACATTATGTAAATGTATAACCTTAATGGTAGTGTATCCGTGACTTGATCTTGTAACACCTATTTTGGATAATGTTGGTGTTCACTCTTTTGTATAAGTTAATGTAGGCCTTCGTGCCAAGTATTTTAGTTGTGAAAGTTATTTGAAGTTAAGTGGAGGTTTTGCACTCAAAGTGGATTTCGTTTATCTTTATGATAGTTTTCGAAAAGTTTTTTGTTAAATGTGATTTATGACGTCTTCCGTGCGCGTCCGAACGTGGGGCCATGTAGGACCACGGGTACGGGGCGCGACAATTGGTATCAGAGCTAGGTTGTAGATAGTCTAGAGTGACTAAATGACCTAGGAGGGTAATCGAGTATAGAGTGAGTAACGATGAGTGTCTTATGCAGGTACTCGGTAATCATGGTCGGGTCTGATAATGAACAGGGTGGACCTGCCGAACAGGGAAATGCAAGGGAAGAAGCCCTAGCAATGTTTCAAGGGATATTTGAAGCGGCATTGAAAACCATGAATGATAACAATCGTAGAGAGGCACCATTGGCTCCGAGGACTGGACTGGAACAATTTCTGAGGATGAAACCGACAGAATTTGACGGAGGGTCAGATGTGGCTACAGCGGAAAGGTGGGTCGAGTCTATGGAAAAGATCTTTGAGGTCTTACAAAGCTCCGATGAGGATAGGGTAAGATTTGCGAACTACAAGCTAGTTGGAGGCGCAGAGTATTGGTGGAAATCGTTGAAAGCTAGTTGGGAGGAGGCACGGATACCCCATGTTTGGGAGACATTCAAGAAAAAAGTTCAAAGAGCATTTCATTCCTAAGGTGGACCAAGATAGGAAGGAATCCGAGTTTCTTAGCTTGAACAACAAACTTGTTGACGGTGGCCGAGTATGTTGCCAAATTCACGGAATTGGCTCGCTATTGCAATTACATGGTTTCGACTGAAGAAAGGAAGACCTCGAGGTTTGTCAAAGGGTTGAAGACCGTGATCAGAACCCAACTTACTTCCCACAAATTCTAAGACCTACAAGATGCCATTGATCGTGCCTACCAGGTGGAGCAGGACATAGTAGAGCATAAGAAGAGGACGGAATCAACGAGTGTAGCGAAACAAGGAGGTCAAGGGAAGCCACAACCTCATCATGGTGACTCTAGAGGAGCACGGAACATGTATTCACTTTTCAGGGGAACTTCTCAAGGGCAACAGGGCAACAGGAATCAAGGTAACACTTCGGGGAGTCAGAATAATCGGGTTTGCAATTATTGTCAAAAAGGGAGGGCACTCCGAGGAGAAGTGTTGGAAAAATCAGGGAAAGTGCTTGAATTGCGGTCAGTTGGGTCACTTTCAATTTAGTTGTCCTAAATCGAAGAGTCAGTCAGTTGGTAGTGGTACCGGGTCGTCTTCGGGTCAGAAGAGGGATGCCTCGGGCAAGCCCAAGGTACAAGGTCGTGTTTTCGCCATCAACCAACAACAGACTTCGAATGCTTCTGACGTGATTGGAGGTATTATTTCTATGTTTAATAGGAGGGCACGTGCACTAATAGACCCCGGTTCTTCGCATTCTTATGTGTCTGTGCATTTTGCATCTCAGTTGTCTTCTTTGCCTGAGTCTCTACCTTTTGTGTTAGAAGTGTCTACCCCTATGGGTAAGAGTTTGGTGACCGATAAAGTATTGCGTGACTGTGATGTGCATATACGTGAGCATGTTTTACTTGCTGATTTGATATTATTGCCATTGCAAGATTTTGATATCATTTGGGTATGGATTGGTTGAGTCGATACCATGCTACTGTTGATTGTTTTAAAAAGGTGGTTACTTTTTCTGCCCCTAATGCCCCTGAATTTTCTTTTGAGGCGATTCCTTTGAGTAAAAAAGTTCATGTTATTTCGTATATAAAGGCTAGAAAGTTGTTGAACCGTGGTTGTGTGGGTTTCTGGCCAGTGTTCTGGATACTACGAAAAAGGTTTCTAGTGTGAAGAGGTAAATATTGTTAGGGAGTTTCCGGATGTGTTTTCTACGGAGTACTCTATGCCTCCTGATAGAGAGATCGAATTTTGTTTAGACTTGCTTCCAGTACAACTCCTATATCTGCGGCACCTTATAGAATGGCTCGGTTGAATTGAAAGAATTGAAGGAGCAGTTACAAGAGTTACTTGATCGTGGGTTTATCCGCCCTAGTGTGTCACCGTGGGGAGCTCCGGTATTGTTTGTCAAGAAGAAGGATGGATCCTTGAGACTGTGTATCGATTACAGGAAGCTAAATCAGGTAACTATCAAAAATAAATATCCTCTTCCCCATATTGATGACTTGTTTGATCAGCTTCAGGGGCGGTTGTCTTTCGAAGCTTGATTTGAGGAGTGGTTATCACCAGTTAAAGATTCGTTCTGAAGACGTTCCCAAGACTGCCTTCCGTAGTAGGTATGGGCACTATGAATTTCTTGTCATGCCTTT
>JAOWBW010000891.1:132127-201384 GCA_026119855.1 Campanula takesimana
AGAAAGCACTCATAATGCGTTGACGAAGGGCTTCATCTTAAGGATTCAATTCCTCTTTCTTTCCTAAAGAAGTTTTAAGTTCTTTAAGTAGCAAGGGTGTGCCCACCCTGAGCGAGAAGTAATGAAGTAGGGATTGGCCAACCAATTATGGATTTTTCCGGGAAGAGGAGTAAAAATTATCCTGCAGATATTTCAATGACACTCGGGTCTCAGAAGTGCCATCAGGTCTTATATAGTATTTTTTATAAGTGGAAAGAAATGCTTAAACAGGGCCATGGTAGGCTCACGGCGAAGGGCGCGGCAAACAACTATAAAACAAGTCAATATTCTAAAAGCATTGGGGTGGATCTCCATGATCGGGCTTGCAAATCATGAAGAAATAGAGTAATAAAGGGGTTATATGGGGATTCGAAATCCAGCCTCTAGTTGGCGGAAAGACTATTATCCCATCTGTGTGACTTCGAGAAGCGGAAAGAGAAGGGTCCCCTTGGAATTCAGAAATATGTATACTACATGGTCAATGTTATACTTATTATGCCAGAAAGTTATGGGGTTACGTTCCAGATCAGCATAAGGGTTATAGCCAGGAACTGAAAAATCATAAACGGGCTTCCCGGGAATGGTGCGGAAAGGAAGGTGTTCACCTGAGTCAGGAGAAGCAGAAGTTGTAGCTTGAGAGCTGGATCCGGCTTGATTAGACATGCTGCTATGTGAGCTGGAAGATGAAAGAACTTGCTTATAATGGAGTCTTTGCCTCAAGTTAGCAGGATTTGGGGGAAGGGGATTAACAACGCTATTTTGTAAAGAGTGATTATATAAGAAGCACGGGCGATAAAACAACGAACGGGAATCATAGAATTGATGCGACATGGGGGCTGCCCGAGAAAGGAAAAGAGCACCCTTAACCTGAAGAAACGAAATTAAAGCGGGATTCCTCTTATACCTATTCACTATGGACTTAAGATCATTTAGAGAAAGTCTCATCCAGCAATTCAGGTCGAATTTGTAAAACCCACCAGATATTTGAAAAATCCCATATTTAGCTTTCCTACTAGTCATTTTCATCCTTGCCATGAAATGAGGTATTGAGAAGGGCAACAAGTTCAAAGAAGAAAAAAGGAAAGACAAAGAGAAAGAGAAGGAGAAATACCTGGAAAAATATCCGAAGAGGAAAGGTTTGATCGAAATTCTCAATCGGATCTGGAGAAAACCGTCGGAGAGAAAAATAGGATTGAGAAAAGCACCGAGCCAGTGAACAGAACGAAGAACCCTGACCAGAAAAGGGCAAGGAACGCAAATCTGGTTTTGAATATGAAAATGAACGGTGAAATCGATCGGAAAAGCTAAATGACGGTTAGGGTTTTATCGTCGTCAACGAAAAGGGGATTTTGCAAATATAAAGAATGTAAAAGGCAAAATGGGATCTCTAGTATTATATTAAGGGCAAAGTTAACAGCTGGCGTATGGGGAGGGGACGCTATTTTGGGCGGTTCATGAAATATTTCAAAATGAGAGGTCAAATCACTGCGCACTGAACATCAATTGATGGTTTTGGTTGGGGTAAGAAACCACTCACATTAACCAGTCAGGAGAATTACGTGGATTCGTATAAAAATCAAATAAAATGATTCTATCCAAAATAGCTACAACAGGGCATGCGACATCTTGAATTTCTCGCCTTCGACCATAAATGGATCTCACCAAGAACTTGGGGGCTATTGATGCTACCATGTTAAATTGTGGACCTAGACCGTGTAAATGCTAAATAAAGGGAGAGGGACTTGATAAAGGCCCAAACCAGTATGAGGAATAGGGCCAAGAAGAGGACTAATGGAGGTGAACTAAAATAGATAGCCGGGCCCATTGGGCCGGGAAGGATTCAGCCTAATAAAGAGGATGTAAAAGGAGGCGACCATCAAGGGTAAAAATGGCCTAAACTTATGAGGACACAAAAAAGCGACTGAGAGTATAAGGATATCGGCTGCGGCATAGAAGAAGGGTGCGAAAGGTGTGACGACAGAGGACCCCACTAAATCTGTTATAATCAATACCTGAATGTGCAGGCATGTTAAGTGCTAAGCTGACAAACTTAAGGACAACCAATAGGAAGGCACCAGCTGGAAAAAAGATGCATGGAAAGTGTGAGTATATGCACGAGCTCGAAACATGACATCTGGGTATAAATAGAAGGAGACGTCAGTCATAAAAGGTGATCTCTATTTTTTGGCCCAAACACACACACAACCTACTAGATTTGTTCTCTCTCTAAAAAATCAAACACTTACTCTCACACCGGAGGGGCTTACGCCGGAGGTGCCCCCAGCTTAGTGACGTGTGATACTCGTGTAGGCTTTGCTCTGGAGTTGCAGTTGAGTTTTCTCCTACTAGACTACCAGCAGATCCAGTGCCTCGGACTTGCATTTGATTCCGGCGCATCAAGAATGAGTGAGGTTAAATGGTGGGGTTGGTTGAATATAAATATATTAACACATTTTTATTTTGAGCAGTTTCATTTGTGTTGTGACGGACCAAAAGGAATTAAGTGTCACTTGTGGTGGGATGGAAGGAGTATACTATAATAAAAACGACCAAGTCTGACAAGAAGCCCGCCGTTTTCAAGGGTATTTTCAGAATTTGCCGTTCAATACTTGGGGATACTTTCGGTATTAAATGAGGCTTCTATAATATCAGAATCAGCTTTAATTTGAAATTCAAATTTACACACTTCCCAAGTTGCAGTGATTTGACAAAACATGCTGATGCTTCCATTTGTTTTATTTTTGGTGGAAAAAATTGACGATTGGCCGAGAAAAAAATACACGTGGCTTAAGAAAGTGTCCCCTATTCACTGATCTTTGTTTTCTTTTTGCAAAATAAGTCATTGAAGAAGACAAACATGGAAGAGAAGAAGGCCATGGATAATCGTCAGCGGTTCACGGCGGTTGAAGAAGAAACGGCATCAACGAGCATTGAAGACACTAAAGAAGAAGTCCAAGCAGTATGGGTTGTAGAGAAAGAGAAATTAAGTAGAAATAATCTGATATTGAGAAGAGATATTAAGAGCTGGTATAAAAAAAATTGAAATTACTTTACATTGAATGTTTAAATAAGTCTTTTGGCTTTCTAGAGGTGAGGATCTGAGTATTCATTTCTGATTTCGAGTCTATCTTGAATGTGCAGATATAATAACATTGAGCTCTAGCTCAAGCGGTATCCGGTGCTAGCTTTCCATTTGAAGGTCACGAGTTCGAATCCCGTCTGGAAGATTTGTGTTAGCGTATTTATAGGCCTAGTTCTAGGCTATTTGTGTTAGTGGCCTAGTTATAGGCCCAATTGTAGCCTTCATGGCATAATAATAAATTAATAAAATAAAATAAAATGTGCATATATAATTGTTGGGAAAGAAAATGATGTTGAAGAGATCAAAAAATTAAACAAGAGAGAGAAAGATAGGCCGTGGTGATTGTTGGAGCTGGTGTAAAAAGAAAGCATGATCAAGTGTATGCTGGTCGGAAGTTTAGTTTGAGGAAGCTGTTGCGGTCGAAGAATAATTAGTGACGGTGGCGGTGGCGGTGATGACGGTTGTATGTCGGGAAAATATAGAAATATGACCCTGTACTTAGGTCAAAGATGCAGATCTACCCTTATACAAGTTAATTGCTATATTTGCCTTTGTACTTGAGAAAAATGTATGGATATTTGGACACCGTTAAATTTGTGTCCAAAACTTAACGAAAATGCTGACTAAGCTGCTTATTTGGCTATTTGATGAGTACACGTGGAAGAAAATTGCCAAATAGACTTGCTGATGTGCAACATGACAGCTTTTTATGGGCAAAAAAGGTATTTCATTATGAATGTTTGGTGATGTGAAAGCTTAGAGGGTTAAAGTGTTAATTTAAGCATTAACCTTTAAAATAAATTATATTTTCAAAGGGGTTTAAACTAAAAAAAAAAAAAAAAAAACTTACCTTCATTTTCAAACATCATGATCTACAAACTCTCTCACTCCTCCTTCCCCAACACACCCCTCTCCTCCCTCAAATTCGCCGGCCTTCTCTTATTCCTTCCTCCAGTCCGCCTCGCCACTGTTCTCCAGTCCTCCCCTCACTTTCTCTCTTTCTCTCTCTTCTCCATTTCAACGATCTATTACAAATATGAAGATTTATTGATTTATTGTGTGTGTGTGTGTGTGCACGAATATGTGTTTGTGAGTGTTTTCTTGGTTTTTGATTACTGAATGTTTAAATCAAATATGAGATGTTGATCTTTATTATATATGATTTGATTAAGCCCATGTTTTGAACTTTGATTTGTAAGATTTGATGAATCTAAGGTTTGGGATATTGATCTTTCAAAAAAGCAAAAATAGAATAAAATTAGGATGATGTTTGTAGATGATGATTGAAAAATGGGATTTTGGTTTTAATCCATTCGATACCTCTTCATTTTGGTAATGGTGGAAGTAGCACTGGGTGGTGGTGGTTGTGATTTTAATTTCTTTCAATTGTGAAACGGTGATGGCAGTAAGTGGTTGCAAGGTGGCGACTGGTGGCAAGGTAGGGGTAATGGTGAGAGTGGAGGAGAAGGTGGAGTAAATAATTTTATATTTTAATAAGTATTTTATTTAAAAATAATAAAAATATATAATTTGTAAGTATTTTCGCAAAAAAGTGAAAGAAGATTCAATTGTTTTTTAAAAAATTAATGTTAAAAATGTTAATATAAAAAAAGGACAAATAAAAAAAGTTCAGGGATCTTTTAAGAATCTGATTCAAGTTAGGGGGAAATGTTAGAAAATTTCGCATGCCAACTAAGACGCCTAGTCGGTCATTCCGTTAATATTTGGATGAAAATTTAACGGTGTCCTAATATCCATACATTTTTCTCAAGTACAGGGGCATATATAGCAATTAACTTGTATAAGGGTAGATCTGCATCCTTGACCTAAGTACGTGGGCATATTTCTATATTTTCCCGTTGTATGTCCGTATCCCTCCCCTTTCTCACTTTTCTCTCTTGAAAAATAATTTGAGACACTATTGAAAGTAAATTTTGTTTGTGAAATATGTAGGGGTAGGCGTGCTTTAGGACAAAAACTTATGTGAGAACATTATGACCCGTCTCATGGATGAGACGGGTCATTTTTGACCAACTCGGCCCATTGAACCAGCTCCATGACCCAAAGGGCGACCCTGCCACGTGGCAGCCTCTCATAGGGCCAAATTTATTTATTTATTTTTTTGTTTTTTTTACATTATTTTTTTTTTGGTTTGTCAAAAGTAATAGTTACTATAACTTAATGTAATGAATGTATACATATAAAGTAACATTTTGTATACATAAAAGTAATACATATATACATAAAAGTAACAGTGTTTTTTTCTATGTTTTCTTCGTTTGCCAAAAGTAATACTTATTACAACTAAAATGTAACGAACGCGTTACTTATATGTATTAATGTTTATACATAATTGTAACACATATGTATAGAAAAAGTAATAATTCAACCATTTACATTTTTAGAGCTAAAAACACTTGATTAGTGTTACATGTAAAAGTATTACAATATCTATAGAAATATGTTATAATTTCTTTTATTAAAGTGTTACATTTACTTGTACAAACAATTACATTCATATATATGAGTTGTTACTTTTTAAATGTTACTTTCTTTCAAAAAATTAAATCAAAATACACAATATTTTACATTTTTGCAAAAGCATTATTACATTTTAGTATAAATAATAATTAAATTTAGATATTGTTTGGGTTACATGTAATTATAGTTAGTATTACATTTTAAAAAATGTGTAAAACGAGTTTTTATTTTTGTAAAACAGGTGTTACGTTTACTTATGAACAATGTTACTTTATATGTATACAGTCATTACATTAAGTTATGGTAACTATTACTTTTGGTAAGCCGAAAAAATAATATAAAAACTCAAAAAAAAAATAAAAAAAAATAAATAAATAAAAAATTGACCTATAGGAGGCTGCCACGTGGTGAGTCATGCCCCATGGGTCATGGGTCGACCCGTCTCATACAAGATACGGATCCCCTTGTTTTCATAGGAGACCACCTCGTGCTTTAGTGGGAAGATGAGAAGTTTTGGGAGCTAGAAAGTAGTTTTGAAAAGGGCGAATTACATTTTAGGCCCCAAAGTTTGGGGGGTGTTCCTATGATGGGCTCCAAAGTATCTCTGTTAGCATTTTGGCCCCTAAAGTTGTCATTCTATTAGCATTTTAGGTCTTTTAACCAGTTTTGTTAGAAAAACTCGTTAAATAGGCACGTGCCACACACATGCCACCTAACGGGGGATAGTTTGAAACTGATTTAACTTATAGGGGGTTTACTGCACATTCTTAAATTTAATGGGCTTAAAAAAACATAATGACTCTTCCCTTCCAACTCCGGCGACCCCTATCCCTCACCGGCGACTCCATTCCTCTCCCTCCGGCAACCTTTATCCGTCGGCTACCCTCACTGCAATCTCCGGCGACCCTTCCCTTCCCCACCAAGACTGTACACCTCCACAAATCGTTAACCGACACCGAGATCTCGAAGTTGAAGAACGAGATCCTCAAATTCGACGGCGTTGTCGCCCTTGTCTCCGCCGACGACACGTTTTTGCTCGAGCTGGCCTTGTCGGAGAAGCTCGAGGACTTGAATCGACTCGCCGACGTCGTTTCAAGGTTGGGAAAGAGATGTACTATTCCGGCATTGCAAGGGTTTGAGCTTGTCTACAGTGATGTTGTTAATGGAGTTATTGAATTGAAGGAATTGGGGTTCTTGGTTAAGGATATGGAGGCTATGGTGAGGAGAATGGAGAGGTATGTGAATTCGACGGCGAGTTTGTATACTGAAATGGAGGTTTTGGGGTTCTTGAAGTTTTTTTTTTTTTTTTGAAACATGCTGGTGATTGAAGTTAGAAAAAGTGATGATATTTAAAATTGGTGATGAAAATATATTCTTTTTGCTAAATATATAAATGAGAATAATATTCTTTTTGAATTCATCAAGTAATATTTATTCATAGTTTTTTTTTAATTTGAGCAAAAAATATTTTACCCTCCGTTCCGGACTAAAGTTCTTAGTTTGACTTTACACAGAGATTAAGAAAAAATAAATGTTGTGAGTATGAAAAGTAAAGTAGGAAAAAGTATGAGAGATAAAGTGGGTAGAATTTTTTTGTTGTGAGAATGACATGTGGGACCCATTGTCCATTTTAGGTAATAAAGCAACTAAAAACTGTAGTCTGGGACAAACAAAAAAGGAAACTAAGAACATTAGTCTGGGACGGAGGGAGTAATATTTAAGGCCATTAAATTTTCTTTATATAAATGTTATTATTTTTAAAAAGGTTAATTATTTGAAAAATAATTTTTAATATTTAAGCCCATTAAATTTAAGAATATGGAGTAAACTCCCTATAAGTTAAATCAATTTCAAATTATCCTCCGTTAGGTGGCATGTGCGTGGCACGTGCCTATTTAACTGGTTTTTCTAACAAAACTGGTTAAAAGACCTAAAATGCTAACAGAATGACAACTTTGGGGCCCAAAATGCTAACGGAGATACTTTAGAGCCCATCATAGGAACCCCCAAACTTTGGGGCCTAAAATGTAATTCGCCCTTTTGAAAATTGAAAGTACACTAAGTTATTACTAATGCTTCAAAACATAAAGAAAAAAAAGAGAGAGACAGTCCTTCGAAAAAGTGAAAATTACTAATGATAGTCACGTAAATAGCGTGAGTACCAAAACACTGTTTTAACAATTTTGTTAATTAGATGCTTAATGATATAAATTAAATTTATTACGAAATCTGCAAATTATGAAGTGGGAACTTGAAAGACAACTACGTAGTGGAATCCATGTTGGACATTATCAAGTGCTAAAAATTAGAATTTGTAGAAAGAGTTGTGAAAAGTATGCCAACATCGAAGGATATTCTAATGATCTTGGAGGATCTGAACGTGCTATAAAAGTCAGTAAGGTTAATGTAATTAGTACTTATTTGTACAATATAGTTTAGTTAATAAATATACTATTTATATACTTTACGGAAATAAATATAAGTTTATTTCATATTTTTTATTAATTCATTTATAACCAATTATTATATTAATTTTTATTACAGGTTTCTTTTGAAGCCAATCAGACGATTAAAACAAAATAGAGAAAAATTTCTCTCAATTCAATTGCTTCCCCTGTGTTTTCCGGTTAAATCTTTGACTGGGCAAACAAATTTATTATCTTAATTACACCATGATTCAAGGTTGTTAAATGAGAATAATATTTATTGTAATGAAGGATTTATTTTTAGTTACTATGTGTTGTAACAAACTTATGTATGTCATTACCTGTTTACATTTAGTATTTACCACAGTATTCATTCTAATTTAATGAATGAGTATAACAAGTGAGATCTATAATTTAAATGTGTGAAGGGAAAAAAATGAATGTGTATGACAATTGTGACCACAATTTAAATATGTGAGTGAAAAAAGTGAGTAAGGTTGATAAGTGGGGCCTACATTTATAATCATTTTAAAAAAAGTAAAGCTTTTCATGGGCCACCATTTTGAGTAAGAAATGAAGCCTCTACCGAAACAAAGAGAGAGAACAATGTATTTGTCTACTTTTTTTTAAGGGTTAATGACAGATTAGGGCATGAACTCCAGGGGGGGCGTCTAAAAGGGGTCTGAGTTTTTTTTCCCCCGCTAGATCAGGGCTTCAAATATGAAATTTTCGCCATTAAGGGATTTTTGACGGAAATCGTTAGAAAAGTCAGTTAAGTGCCATGTGCCTCGCACGTGATCGTCAAATGGGATGTATTTGTAATGATATTAGTTAGTAAGGGCTTTAGTGAAATTTTTAAAACTCAAAGGTTTAAAAACGAAATAAATATTTTTTCTAAAAAAATACTCCCTCCGTCTCAGTTTAAGGTTCTTACTTTCCTTCTTGGACATTTATATCCTTCACTCTCTACTTTTGGTTGACTCATTTCCTTTGTTTTTGCCTTAGTTTTTTAATAAGCATGCATAGTCAAACTAAGAACATTAAACTGGGACGGAAGGAGTAATCTTTTTTCTAAATAATCAAGTACTCCCTCCGTCCCAATTTAAAGTTCCTAATTTGACTTTACATGGAGATTAAGAAAAAATAAATATTGTGAATATGAAAAGAAAATTGGGAGAGAGAAAGTGGGTAGGGAGTTTTTGTTGTGCGAATGACAAGTGGGTCCCACTTTCTATTTTAGGTAATAAGACAATGTAAAAACCTTAAATTGGGACAGACTAAAATGGAAAGTAAGAACCTTATAGCGGGACGGAGAGAGTATATAATAAAATAAGTAATTATCATATATAAATTAATTATCACTATTTACAAAAAAAAAAAAAAAAAACTCCCTTCGTCCCACCCGAATTAAGATTTTCTCTCCCGACATGAGATTAAGGAATAATAGTATTATATTGTGAAAAGTGATAATGAAATTGAATTAAGAGATTTAACATTTATGATTAAGCACTAATCATTTACTTAAAAATTGTCCAAATATAAAATCTTATTACAGTCAAATTTGTTAATGAAATTCAAAATTCAAATTTTACATTTCAACCAAATTATCATCACCATTCTCTCCACCACCACCACCAGCCCACCACCATCACTGCTACCGGACCACCACACCAACACTGCACCTCCACAACCAGACCGCCACCACCGCACCGCCACCTCCAGAGCCATGCCAAACACCGGTCAAACACCGCAACTGCCCACCACTATCATCCCTGCTACCACTACCAACAACAATAATTCTAAAATCAGTATAAATTAAAATAAACAAAAAGTAAACAAAATCAAATCAAAAATCAAAACTTCAAAACTTCAAAAATCAAAACTTCAAAAATCAAAAAAAGGAGTTGCTGGGTAGAATGGATATTGAAGAAGGAGACCAGAAAGAGTGAGAAGGCGGTGATGATTCACCGGAATCTATGGCCGGCGTTTGGATGTCGGCGTCGGAGATGGTGGCATAACCAGATAAAATGGCCTGAGATGAACCTTCGAAATCTCAAGTCAAAATCATGCTCGGAATCTGAAGATAGCAACAGATCTGGAGTAAATCTGTGAAACAAATCCATATTGAAAGAGGCGGCGTTGCTATGGTGTTCATCGGAGAACATGATGCGACGGGGAACCTGGAGTGGACTCGACGGTAACTGGTAGGGATGACCGGGAAAGAGGTCTCCGGTGGAAAGATTGGCCGGAGAAGAAACGGCAAGTGAGGTTAGGGTTAGGGGAGAGGATGAGAGATTTACTCTGTGTGTGTGTGTGTGTGTGTGTGTGTGTGTGTGTGTGTTTTGTGTGAGAGAGAGAGATCTGGAATAATGAAGTTACGGGAAGGGAGGAGAGGGAGTTAGACATTTCCGGATTTAACCCTTCAAATTTTGAAATTTACAGTTTGATCATTTTTGACAAATTTTCATTACAAATCCATCCAATTTGACGATCACGTGCGAGGCACATGGCACTTAACTGACTTTTCTAACGATTTCCGTCAAAAAACCCTTAACTGGTGAAAATTTCATATTTGAAGCCCTGATCTAGCGGAAAAAAAAACCAGACCCCTTTTAGACGCCCCCTAGAGTTCAGGCCCTAATCTGTCATTAACCCTTTTTTAATCCCTAACATTTATATTTGGGTAAATAAAAAGATATAAAAAAGTGCCATAAAATGTGGCTTACAAAATGATGTGGCAAAATTTTGTTGGTGTTTTTAATAAGAGTGTGTCGGGGTCCACTATCAATGTAACCAGTAAAATATCGACACCTCACTTTGTATCCATGATTATATAAACTCCTTTTGTTCCCCTATCATTGTCCTTTGTATTTGGACCATGTTCACTACATATATGTATAGATTCATTCCAAGCAGATATGTACAAACATTCATATTTTTAAGTAAATATTTTACTCGTGCATCGCACGGGTGTTACACTAGTAATACAGTAAAATCAAAGACAGCTCCGGAGGGAGTGTTTGGGTTTGATTGAGACTTCAACAGAGCACCCCAAAATTGTAGTCACAGGTTTCCAGTCATTGCTTTTGACATGAAAGGCTGTAAGTTTTGGAGGGTGGATTTGGAATGTTTCACACCACCCCTTCTTCAGATTACGGGCTATAAATTGATAATGAGATTTTTACCAATAAGTCCCTTGGGGAATATGGTATTTGCCAATAAAACACAACATTTCATAATCTAACTTAGGGTCCTTGGGTTGAAATCTATTTTACCAATAAATCTCTCACCCTTTTTAAATGGCAAAAATACCCCCAGCCTAAATAAAATCATATTACACCTTTAACCATTGACCACCTACTAGACCTTTGACTTTGACTGAGGTCCGCCACCTACCGCCGCCACCAGCCGCCGGCGCCGCCACCTTCTGTCGCCGGACCTCCACCCGCTGCCGCTGCCGCCGTCTGCCGCCACTGCTGCCGCCACCAGACCTCCACCCGCCGCCGTCTGCCGTCACCGGACCTCCACCCGCCACCTGCTGCCACCCGCCGTCGTCAGCCGCCACCTGCTGCCGCCCGCCGGACCTCCACCCGCCGCCGGACCTCAACCACTGCCGCCACAACCATCTGCAACCCCAAGTATTATAAATAAAAATTATTTACTCTTGGGAGGGTTTGAACCAAAGACTTCTTGATCTTAGCTAAGACTCCTAACCACTATGTCAAGCTTCTTACTTGTTTTTATTAGTAGACTATTATTTATTTAACACTACAACCTCACATTTGTTTTTTGTTTTTTTTTTGGGTTAGGGGTATTAATTCTTCACAATTGGACAATTACTCATTTTTAATTAAAAAAAAAAAGAGATAAATTTATTTCACAGTTGTTTAAAGAGCATTTGACAACACATAGTTCTGAAAATGAGTATCCTTTGTAAAACCGTGCAATGAATTTCTTAGTTGTTACACTCAACTCACGTGTTAACAACTGAGAAATAGATTTACCAGTTCTTTTATTAAATTCGTGTGTGAATAACTGAGAAATGAATATCTCATTATTATATTAACAATAGAGAAAAATTGATAACTGAGAAATGAATATACCAGTTTTGTACTCAAATTCATATGTGAATAACTGAGAAATGATTGTCTCATTTATATTATATAATTAAACCGATAAATTGAGTCATCAATTGGGAAAAATTGAGCTATTCTTGTTGGTGTATATGATAAATTGATTTCTCAGTTGTGTAAAGGGTATATAGCATCACACAATTGTGAAATCATATAACTGTGAAATCACATAATTGTAAAATCACACAACTGTGTAATCATACAAGTGTGAAATTAATTAATAAATGATTTTATAAATGAAAAATGAAAAATAACACATCTATGAAATCAATTGAGAAATGATTTTACAAGTGAAAAATGAAAAATGACAATTGTGAAATCGGACAACTGTGAAATCACACAACTGTGAAATCAATGTCTCAGTTATCAAACTCAAACTCATGTGTGAATAATTGTGAAATGAATATCCCAGTTATTATATTTAAATTCATGTGTGAACAATTGTGAAATGAATGTTTCAGTTATTATAATAATTGTGAAAAATTGAGAGATGAATTTATCAGTTTTTACAAGTGAAAAATGAAAAAAATGACACAACTGTGAAATCATAAAACTGTGAAATTAGATGAGAAATGATTTTACAAGTGAAAAATGAAATTTTTATTTTTTAAAATTGTGAAATTGATTGAGAAATGAAAAATTATTTTCTTAAATTTTTACTAGTGGAAAATAGATTTTTATGTTTAAAATTTGAATTATGTGTTGAGTGTACTTGTTTGATTCGTTTCGACGGCACGATTAAAACGATGGTCTCGGATTATTTTTTCGATTTCTAGATTTTGAGATATTGCATTTTAAAATTTTGAGGGAGAAAAAAAAAGAAGAGAGAGAAAAAGTAAGGAGGAATGAGATGGGAGAGAAACGCAAGAACGAAATGCGCTTAGCGGCATTTCTTTTTCCAGTCCGCCTGGCAGCGCATCAGGGAGTTGAGGGCATTTTGGTCCAACAAAAATCCAAGGACTTTTTGGCGAGTTTCAATAATGTCTGTCCTTATTGGTAGTTTTCATTTGGATGAGGGACTTATTGCTCAAAACCTCATTGATAATACTTGTAATGATCCGAAATTTCACAATCATAATTTTCATAAATATCAAATATTACAAATTATAGTCTCTTAAATACAGTACAAAAATATCACGAATCACCCCGAATACTCAATAACTTGATTCGATCCAAGTCCTTGCTATCAACTCCGATCAAACGTCAAACTGCAAAACTGAAACTGGTGGGGGTGAGCTGGCGGCTTAGTAAGAAAGGGGATATACACAGTATCACAAAAGCCAAGGAAACACATATCACAATATACAATGTCCATGAAATTATAAATATGGACGTACCAAAAAGTCTGACGTATTAATTATGTTCAGGTCTAGTGGTCTAACAATCAAACACAAACTCAATCTCAATCGTTGGCGCCCACACTCAGAGCCGAGCCGGCGCAATCACAATAACAAAGTCCACTCCGACTGTCACATAATTAACTACATCAGAACCATTCCATCTAACAAATCTCATTTCTTAGAATAAAAACTCAATTAGCATGCTTTCAAAATAATCAATACCTTACGGAGCAAAATCAATATCAAAACAATTATCAAAATGGATTGAATAATCAAAACGTATCAATAAAATTAGAGCACAACGATAGGACGGATATGAATAAAATTCACGTGATTAACTGACACGCAATCGACACTGCATAGTCTCTCTTACTTCAAAATTGCTAATGACGAATAACCAAATAAATCGAAATTGATCCTTGAACTTGAAATTCCAATATACTCGTATGAACCAAAATTTCTCTACAATAATAAAGCTCCCTCTAATTCCTTGCTTTAGCTGCTGTCATATTCTGCGCAGCCTAGGTCTCCACAAGAATGATCTTCTTTTTATTTTGTGTGTTTTTCTAATCTAGGTTAATGACTAATCAATATATACATATAATTAGGGCACAATTTACCGTATTGCCCTCACAAGAATTCAATCCTAGATTAGTTCTTACCCCAATTAACTCCTTTGGCCGAAGCAATTACTCCTAACGAAATATTTAGTTTATCAGTTTGTCTAACCTATGCCCTAAGGGCATAGGATAAGGACTATAATTATGATAATAATACAAGTTATTATTTAAGGTAATCAAATTAAATCTTGTAAACTTGTACTACCTAAGTAACATTTTCCATTTATTTCTCCTAAATTTTAGGTTTTCCTTCCTTCCAATCGGATTCAACATTATTTGACTCAATTTTTTTTTTAATTATTAACTGAATTTCATATTCTTTTTAGTTGACAAACCCACAATTCATTTCTCATTCAATTAACAGCGCTTGCAGTTGCATATATCCATCTTCGTTCTATTGGTTCCAATTTAGCTCTATTTTCATGTTTTCAACAGAAATACAATGGCATTATGCTTCCTTCTGTTTAGAAGTGTGGAGTCTTTACTACTTATTTCCAAAATAAATGTAAGAAAAAAACTAATCAAAAGATTTTTTTTTTTGAACATTATTTAAGACAGAGAGGGTACTCTTTTTTTAAAAGTATTAAGTACAACTTTATAATTGTGTTTTGTACAAGAATATAATTATGTATAATTCTGTTTTTCCAAAATAATAGTATTCAATTTGATCTTTTTTTGTATCATGAACGACTCATGCCCAAGATTGTGAAAAATTAAATCATGTACTTTCTTTTAAAAAAAAAAAATATTTATAAATCATTGTCAAAAATTATTAAAATTTTAACTCATGATATGTTTCAGTTACATGTTATACTTTTATAATCATTTGAAAATTTCAAAGTATTGTATTTTTAGTGAATTTTATAAAAGAAAGAAAATGGAGGTAGTCTTTTTGAAAGGAAATTGAGTTGGACAGTGTAATTGTTAATGAAAAAAATGGGAGGGACATAAGGTTAAATTCGGTTGAGTGGAGACAAAGCCTAAAATTTAGGAGAAATAAATGGAAAAGAGAAAATTTTGGGGGAAACTAGTTTCTCCATAAGTTATAAAAAGTCCTGTTTTTATAGGGGTTAAAGTTTAGGGTTTAAGGTTTAGGCCCTTTAGGGTTTATGGTTTAGGCCGTTTAGGGTTTAAGGCTTAGGGTTAAAGGGTTAAAAAGTAAACTTTTTTTATAACTTATGGAGGAACTAGTTTCCCCCAAAACCAACTCAATGGAAAAATGTTACTTAGGTAGAAGTTTACAAGATTTAATTAGATTACCTTTGATAAAAAATTGTATTGTTACCATAATTATAGTCCTTATCCTATGCCCTAAGGGCATAGGTTAGATAAACCCTATCCTCTATATCGTTTCAGTGTTTTAGGTTTCCTTTTGTATTTATCATTTTTTTAATAGATGTAAAGTAGGTAGGTTGTAATCTATACCTTAATTGTAGGTGTTTAGCATAATAGTAGGAATTGAGTGGAAGCTTCCTAGTGGATATATATCTTTGATTGATGTACACGGCTGTAAATTTCAAGGGAATGAAATCATCTTCTCCTTTACATAAATTTCGTGTTCTAAGTTGGTACCAGAGCTGCCAAGATCCGGCCAAAACACCATGACCAACGACATTAGTTTTTGTCGACCATTGACAATCCAAAATCGACTCTCACAAATATCTGAACTTAAATGTGAGAATTATGAAGAGTGAGGGAAGCCTTGCTTCATTGATAGCAAGAGAAGGCTGCAGAAAGTGAATTCAGTAGAAGAACGCTTGAGGAATGGCGTGAATAAAGACTGCTTGCACATGTGAGGAATATTTCACAGACACTTGTGAGTCCATTTGTGGGAATACATGATTCAAGGGCGATACGAAGATGATAAGTGGAGGCCAAACCACTTCTTATGTATTGAGTGCATGAATCAGCAAGATCATGTCAATAAAGGAGGAACTTCTGGAATGACGGATGCATATCGTACTCGTATGCTGGGATTCACACCTGAACAATGGAGTCGTGTTATCATGTGAAGACACAAGTGCAGTCAGTTGATCGCACAACTGATGAAATAAGTGGTAAGATAGATAAGGAGCCTTAGCTCGTTGATAGCGGAGCCAATAGATACGTGATAGGCTATATCTCTTTACTCAAACATGTTCGTAATCAAGGCAAACTGTATAGGATTGCCCAACAGAAATTATATGGTGACCACGAAGGAAGGCGATGTTGAAATCGGGACAGGGTTAACTTTAAAAAATGTGTTTTACTCCCTCCGTATCAGCACAAGGGACACTTATTTCCTTTTCGGTCTGTCCCAACACAAGTGACACTACCTAAAATGGAAATGTTTTAATATATTTATATTCAATCAACCCCACTATTTAACCACACTCATTCTTTCTCTTCATTTTCCACCTCTCATTTTATTCAACCAACACTACTATTTATCCCACTCATTCTCTTTCTTCATTTTCTACCACTTACTACTTTTTCTTAATCTCTGTGTCCCAAAAGTTTGTGCCACTTCTACTGGGACGGAGGGAGTATGTTCCAACGTTTAATTGCAATTTATTGTCTGTTTCTCAACTAATTTAGTGATAACGATGTTTTAGTGCATTTCTCTGATAAATTGTGTGTAATACAGGACCGGATCTCGAAGATGGTGGTTGGCGAAGGTGAACAAGACAATGGGCTTTACTTCTTTAGAAGAACAAAAAATACTAAAGTCTATAACGTCAAAGAACTTGAAAGTTATCAGTTGTGGCACCAACGACTTGGACATCCGTCAAGCAAAGTGGTTAGTTTGTTGCCTTTTGTTAGTCGGAGTAGTATTAATAAGGATGTGTGTGGGATTTTCTGTCAAGCTAAACAGAGTAGAGATAAATTTTTATTGAGTGAAAATAACTCTGTTGAGATTTTTTATTTGATTCATTGTGACATTTATAGAGATTATCGAGAGCCTGCCATGTGTGGGGCTACTTATTTTTTGACCATTGTGGATGATTGCTCCCATACCGTGTGGGAATATCTTGTCCGCTCCAAAAGTGATGTTTCTCAAATTTTGAATTTTTTTCTCATAATGATACAAAGACAGTCTGATAAGCGTGTTAAGAAGATTCAGACTGATAATGGTACGGAGTTTATGTGGCTAGCAAAGTATTTCCTTGAGAATGGCATTGAACACCACATCACTTGCACTCGTACATCTCAACAAAATGGTAGGGTTGAACGTAAACACCGACACCTTTTGAATGTATCTCGTGCTTTGATGTTCCAAGCCAAATTACCAGTCAATTTTTTTGGGGGAGTGCGTTTTAGTTGCGGTATATTTAATAAATCGTACACCTTCGAATTGTTGCATGGAAAAACTCTTTATGAAATCCTTTTTTGGAAACCGCCTTCTTACCAACACATTAAAGTTTTTGGGTTTTTGTGTTATGTGCATTACTCTAGGAGAGATAATGATAAGTTTACTAGTCGTAGTAGTAGGTGTGTTTTCTTGGTGTATGATCTTGATGAGCACAAGACTCTTGTATCAAGGGATGTTATCTTTGTTAAAAAGGAGTTTCCTTTTGCTAGTATCAGATCTGACGCAGAACAGGTTTACACAGATGTAAGTACCCCAATCTAAAATTAACCAACTTTAGAGGAATTCTTAGCACCATTCAGGGATAAAGCGATAGGCTGGGACCTCACTAAAATAAACCTAAAATTCCAAGACTACTCTAGAATTAAAATTAGAAAAATCCAGAAGCTCGCCATGCTGAGCCGTACGGATGGTTTGGACGCGGGAGGGGCCAATCCGTACGGATGGTTTGGGCACCCTCAGTCCCTATAAATTGGACCCTTGGCTAATCATTTCAGGGGGGAGAAAATTATTTTGTGTGTAAACTCTACCAAACTGAGAGCAGATTAGGGATAAAAACATCCTTGAGTGAAAAGAGAGAAAGAAGATAGGCTTAGAACCAAAATTGGTTAGGCCTCCTTCTCCCCATCTTCTCTTCATCTCACAATCTATGTTATTTTGCCTTATTTACATTATGTCATTACTATTCTTGCATATATTATGAATTGGAACCAAGTTTTTGATATGAATCAATGGTACCCTCATGTTCTATGCATGATCAAGGGTTCAAACTTAAGATGATCAAGGCTTGTTAACATTTAATGTCTTTACATTAATACTCTTTACATTATGTCTTTACTTTTATGCAATTTATGTTATGTCTTTACATTTATGCAAGTTAATTTCCATGTCTTTACTTTTAAGATGATTTTATGGTGAAATGATCAAGTTTGGATGATAAAGTTTCAATCTTTATCATTCAAACTTTGATCTAACTCCAATAATGTCCATTTGGATGGTAAAGATTCAATCTTTATTCATCCAAAGGTTGATTTCTTACTTCCCCAAGGTTTTTCCTTGGATGAATCATCCATTTGGATGTTAAAGTTTCCATCTTTAACCATCTAAATGATGATTTTGGCTCAAATGTCATCTTCATCACCTTTCCTAATTTTTCTCCAATTATTGCCTTGATCACACCCAATGATTTTGGGTTTAAAGTAAAACTAACGTGGCGACTCCGTTAAACATTTAAAGTGCCGTGTTTGATTCCCGAGGGAACCTCTCCCATTTTCCCGCGGGTATCTTACAGTGGCGACTCTGCTGGGGAATAAAGTGTTTTCAAACTTCTTTTTAGAAGCTTTGGCGACACTTTTATGTGGGTCAAACTCCCGTCCCCGTTTGTTGACTTTGTGCATGTTTTGTGTGTGTTTTATGTTTCTGTTTTGATTTTTGGGAGTAAAATTGTTCTGGTGTTAGAGCAATTGAACAAGACTTGATGAGAAAATAAAGCAATCACAAGAACACGGATTTACGTGGTTCACCAACTTGGATACGTCCATGGGGAGGGGAGAGAATAATATCACTGGAGAAACAATTACACAAGATCACACTAATCTACTTTGCACGAATTTTGATCACAAAATTCCTGACTGTGCAAACCCTAGATCTAGAATTATTGATCTCTCTATTCTGTGTAAACTGAGAAAACTGAGCTGCTTTTGAAGTATCTAACTTGTTAGGATGATAGCCTCTATTTATACTAGTCATAACCTAACCCTGAAGACACTAGGAGTCCCAAAATACAACTCCCAAACGGAATTGAGTTGTTCCACACGTTTTCTTACTTTCTTGTGAATTCAGGACAAACTTGGCGCTGGTACGACTTGTGCTCTGCACATCCACTAGTGCTCACAGGTCTTGCACTAGTGCAACAACGTTCTTCACAACTTTCAGCACAACTTGTGCTCGGGAGCACAACTTGTGCTCAGTCTGATTCTCATTTCTTTGTCTTCTCTTCTGCTCTGTCTAGGCATTACAAAACCCTCTATTGTATAATCCTCTAATATGGCGTCCCACATTCAAAGGCATTATCCCAACAATCTCCACCTTGACTTTGAATCTCCATGACAACAAACCTTTTCTCCCCCTCACCTCTTATGCTATCTAATAGCTGCGAACATTCTGCAAGTCCAAATAGTATTGGAACTTGCTTCCCGTCTCGGGTTTTATGAATATGTCCGTAGGGTTGTCCGCCGTCCCTACCTTCACCTTTACCCATTTCTCATCCCTTAGGAAATGATATCTGACACCAATGTGCTTGGTCCTCTCTTGATCCTTGGCCAAACAAATTACGCTCAAGCTATAGCAATAAATACTAACCTGATCCTGATGTATCCCAAGATTGCTGATCAATCCTTTCAACCATATTCCTTCCATAGCGGACTCTGTCAATGCCACGTATTCTGCTCTTTTTGTAGACAACGTCACTGTCGCCTGCAATGTAGCCTTCCAACTGACAACTGACCCACCAAATGTAAATACATATCCGGTTATCAATCTTCTTGTATCAACATCACCTGAATAGTCCGAATCTGAGAACCCCTCTAATTCACATTCTGCTCCACCTCCATAGATGAGACCGACGTCACTGGTACCTCTAAGATACCTAAAGATCCGCTTCACAGCCTGCCAGTGTTCCTTGCCCGGATTACCCATGAACCGACTAACAACACTAACTGCTTGTGCAAGATCCGGCCTAGTGCTCACCATAGCATACATAAAACTACCAACTGCACTAGCATAGGGTACTCGAGCCATATACTCTTTCTCCTCAACCGACTTGGGCCCAAACGCGACTGACAACCGTGCATTCACTGCACTCGGAGTATCTATAGCCTTAGCTGTCGACATACCAAACCTCTCTAAAACTTTCTTGATGTAACCTTTCTGGGATAAGAACAATTTTCGTTTGGCTCTGTCTTTATAAATCTCCATACCCAAAATTTTCTTCGCGCTACCCAAATCCTTCATCTCAAACTCTGCGGACAATAAGCCTTTTAGCTTCTGAATCTCTGGCTTCTTGACTGCTGCTATCAACATATCATCTACACAAAGCACCAAATAGATGTACGACCCATCTACCAACTTATTGTGATACACAAAACAATCATACGGGCTTCTTGTGTATCCGATCTCTGTCATATAGCTGTCAAACCTCTTGTACCACTGCCTAGGCGACTGCTTAAGTCCATACAAGGACTTCTTCAACCTACAAACTTGATCTTCCTTACCAGGAACTTTAAATCCTTCTGGATGTGTCATGTATATCTCTTCCTCCAACTCTCCATGCAAGAAAGCTGTCTTGACGTCTAGTTGCTCGAGATCCAAATCCCTCTGTGCTACTATTGCTAGCAACACTCTGATCGAAGTGTGTCTGACCACTGGTGAAAAGATCTCATTATAGTCCACCCCTTCTCTCTGTGCGAAACCCCTTGCAACAACGCGAGCTTTATACTTAACCCCTTCTGCCGGTGACATACCTTCCTTTTTCTTGAAGATCCACTTGCAAGTCACAATCTTTCTGCCTTCTGGCCTTTTGGTCAACTCCCAAGTCTGATTCTTGTGAAGAGACTCCATCTCATCACCCATAGCCGCATACCACTGAGATGACTCTGAACATGTAACTGCTTCCTTGAAAGTAGAAGGTTCCGAAAGATCGGGCTCCACTTCCTCAGCAACCTGCAGTGCACAAGACACCAAGTCTTCAAATCCAAACATCTCCGGAGGCTTCCCAAAATTAGCTCTTCTAGACCTTTCTTGTGCTAACCCATATTCTTCAGGAACTGAACTTGAACTTTCTGGTGCTTCAGTCTTTGTCTCTGTTGGTGGATCCTGATTAACATCTGACTGTGGGACAACTAACTCTTCAGTATCTTGTTGCTCCACCTGTTTTTCAACATCTGACTATGGGACAACTAACTCTTCAGTATCTTGTTGCTCCACCTGTTTATCAACACCGCCAACACTTGAACCAATCGTGGTTTTACCAGTCCATACCTCATAGGGAACTTTGAGGCCACTACCGGTATGAAGTCCATGATTAATCAAGTAACATGTTATACTAAGCGCTTCTGCCCAGAAATGTTTAGACAACTCTGCATTAGAGAGCATGCACAACGCTCCCACAAGCCATGTCTGATTCATCTGTTCTGCTACACCATTCTGCTGTGGCGTGCCTCTGCTGGTGAGATGTCTAGAAACCTCCACCTCTCTGCAAAACGAATCGAACTCAGTACTGCAGAACTCCAAACCATTATCTGTTCGAAGCTTCTTGATCTTCTTCCCTGTCTGGTTCTCCACTACCGTCTTCCAATCCTTGAAATTTCTTAGAGCCTCATTCTTGTGCTTCATGATGATCACCCAAGTCCTCCTCGAATAGTCATCAATGATAGACAAGAAATACCTATGCCCCCTTAGAGATTCCTGACAAGAAGGCCCCCAACAATCTGCGTGGATGTAGTCCAGAACGCCTTTTGTGTTATGTATGCCCTTGGGAAAACTATTACGCTTCATCTTCCCTAGCACGCAATGCTCACAAAATTTAAGGTCATCGATCTTATGGCCACATAGAAGATCCCTCTTGGCCAACTCTTGCATCCCTCGAATGCTCATGTGCCCGAGCCTAATGTGCCACAGCTTAGATATATCTCCCTCGTTCACTTCTGATGATGCTACCATAGCTGACCCTGTAAGCGTCCTTCCTTGGAGGAAATACAAGGAACCCCGCTTAAGGCCTCTCAGAACCACTTCTGAACCGTTATATACACTTACTGCTCCACATTTACCTTTGAAGCTGAACCCTTTGCTGTCTAACTGACTAAGAGAAATCAGATTCTTTGTCATAAGTGGAACGTGTCGAACCTCGTTCAAAGTGACAAACCTACCATCATGAGTCCTGAGCTTGATCGAACCAATACCGACAACCTTGCAGACTGCACTGTTGGCCATGCTTATATCACGCCATCCACCTGCCTGTAATCAGTAAACCATTCTCTCCGCGGACTGATATGGTAAGAAGCTACTGAATCAAGAATCCACGCATCAGATGCGCGTGCTGATTCTGATGTGACTAGAACATAATCCTCATCTGAACTGCTACCCTTGGCCACCATGGCCTCTGCTCTGACTGGTGCCTCGCCTCGCTTCTTTCTGGACAATCGAATTTCCAATGCCCCTTCTCTTTACAGAAATTACAAATATCCCCAGGCTTCGGACCCTTCTTGTGTGAAGAATTACCTTTATTG
The DNA here is from genome assembly GCA_026119855.1 of Campanula takesimana. Taxonomy (NCBI): domain Eukaryota; kingdom Viridiplantae; phylum Streptophyta; class Magnoliopsida; order Asterales; family Campanulaceae; genus Campanula; species Campanula takesimana. The sequence goes on from JAOWBW010000891.1 coordinate 154,883, forward strand.
TTCTTCTTCCCACTAGAACCCTTGTTACCACCACTACTGCTAGCAACCAAACCTGATGACTGGGTACCTGTCTCATTCCCACTCGCCTTTCGGCGCAATTCCCTCGTCTTGAGAGAAGTTTTCACTTCCTCTAGAGAGATACCATCCTTACGATTTATGCACGAATCGACATAATGTTCATAAGACATTGGTAAGGATACTAAAGCTGCAAGGCTGCATCCTCGTCATCCACAACAACTCTTATATTACGCAGTTCAAGTAATGCAGAAGTAAATCTATCAAGATGATCATTAATGGGCATACCTTCTGTCATACGACAATCATACAGCTTCTTCTTCAGGTATAACTTGTTGGTCAATGAACGTCTCATGTACATATCTTCCAACTTTAACCAAAGATCGCTTCCGGATTCTGTTCTTGCAACATTGGTTAGGATCTCATCATCCAACTGTCTGATGATCTTGGCGTGAGCCTTCTGATCTAATTTCTTCAATGCTCCTACCTCCTTCGTGGCTGTCTACTTGTCCTTCTCTGACTCTTCTGTAGTGATCGCCTTACCCTTGGGATCCTTGCGATCCCTGATTGCAATCTCCAACGGTTCCCATAAATATTTGTCTACCAACAAATCCTTAATCTTGATCTGCCAGAGAGAAAAACTATTCTTTCCATTGAACTTGTCGATCAAATCTGCTCCTTGACCCATCTTCTCGTTCTCTGCAGCGGAATCCTTGAATCGCTAACCACGAACCAGGCTCTGGTGCCACTTGTTAGAGCAATTGAACAAGACTTGATGAGAAAATAAAGCAATCACAAGAACACGGATTTACGTGGTTCACCAACTTGGCTACGTCCACGAGGAGGGGAGAGAATATTATTATCACTGGAGAAACAATTACACAAGATCACACTAATCTACTTTGCACGAATTTTGATCACAAAATTCCTGACTGTGCAAACCCTAGATCTAGAATTATTGATCTCTCTATTCTGTGTAAACTGAGCAAACTGAGTAGCTTCTGAAGTCTCTAACTTGTTAGGATGATAGCCTCTATTTATACTAGTCATAACCTAACCCTGAAGACACTAGGAGTCCTAAAATACAAATCCCAAACGGAATTGAGTTGTTCCACACGATTTCTTACTTTCTTGTGAATTCAGGACAAACTTGCCGCTTGCACGACTTGTGCTCTGGAGCACGACTTGTGCTCTGTACATCCACTAGTGCTCACAGGTCTTGCACTAGTGCATCAATGTTCTTCACAACTTTCAGCACAACTTGTGCTCGGGAGCACAACTTGTGCTCAGTCTGATTCTCCTTTCTTTGTTTTCTCTTCTGCTCTGTCTAGGCATTACGAAACCCTCTGTTGTATAATCCTCTAATATGGCATCCCACATTCAAAGGCATTATCCTAACATCTAGAAATACAATAAACTGGGGCTTGATGATAAGAAGCTGAAAATTTGTAAAAATAATGGAGCTACTGCTCTAGTCGTACGACTAGTTTGTCTGGGCCCACAGAATGCTCCAAGCTAACAATTTTGTGCAGGGTAGAAGCATTCTGTTGGTCCCCTTGCATTTCTTCTTGTCCAGGTTCCATTTACAGCCTCTACTTGTGAACATTTACCTTCTTTTGGTTTCTTAAGCCAAAAATGGATTTTCAAAGCTTGGTAATGCACAAATATTTTGGACATAAAATTGGGTTTTCAAAGCCTCATTGTGCATTACCCCTTTTATAAAAGTTTTGGTTTCTCAAATTCTTTTGTTGTGCATAACCTTTTTGTACAAATGATTTTCAAAAGGTTGTTGTTCTTGTTGTACAATTTTGGTTTCAAAAAACATTTGGTTGTGCACAACCTTTCCATGTACAAAATTTTGATCCTTGCTTGTTAATATCCTTGCTTGATTACTTGTGCAATTGCTTGTACATTATGCTTGTTCATTATCCTTGTTCATATATTGTTCATACATTGTTCATTATATTAAAACAAATTGAAAATTCCTATTTTGCCTCAAAAAGGAACATACAAAGCTTCACACAACGCGCACTTGACCTTGTGCACGTTCCAAAAACCCTTTAAACCCGGAATGGATACCACGATGCAGCTTGATTGGTGCTCTTGTGCCCTTCTCGCACGCACGGGTCCATTCCACTTCCCCTTCCGAGCCGAGTCAACCACACATGTCCGTGACACACAAATACCGTGACCTTGGTTGGTTTTTGGTCTAGCTCACGTCATCACGTCCCTAATACATGCCCGAAGTTGATTATGGCCAAGTTAACGCCCGAGTCACGATTCCTTGTGAAAGCAAGTGTGACCAAGGTCATCTTTGACCCGGTACTTGACTTATGCGTTAATCCCAACCATAATTAACCGAAGTCATGTATTAAGGATAGGGTGACACCGTGTCGTTAAGCCCCAACGTTTGATTCATCCTAATCATTCTTAAGCCCATGGTTGAGGTTAAAGACCCCTCGTTAAATGAGGTCATGCCAAATTTTTGTTAAGGCACTGAGCTAATCTTGACCTTAACCGGGGCTTAATTATGATAAGAATGACCCATTCATTGGAACTTTGCAACACGCTAGACCCTAGGTTTGGTTCTTTCGGTTGGTGGAATTTTCTTTCCCTATAGGACCCTCGCCCGGGACAGTCCGTCCTTGGGAGTGTGCAATACAGGTGAAATACGAGGGGCTTATAGACGTAGTGATGGCCTCCACTGATCCTGGACTTAGATTAGTTGCGAAAAAGAAGAGAAATCTTTACTAACCAATTAGGAATAAAATGCGTTTTAAAGAAAGCTCGAACAATAAATGGAAACACGTTTCTAAGTTGCGCTTTAACGTTTGTTCATGTGAAAGATCTGTAGACACCCCGCCTTGGACCTCTCACCCCGATTGCATACATAGTATTTTTATTTAACTTGATTTTGTTAATTTCTGTTATTTCCGTTAAGTTCCTAACTGATTCCGTTAGTTTTGGACTAAACTGCATAACAGAGTTAACTTTTAGAGTCATTTCTGTCATGCTGTCGTTTTAACCCGTGGGCGCTTCCGGCACCGTCAATGGGTCGCGCGCGCGTTTGGTCCAATAGGCCGGACCCGCGCGCTTCCCGCTTTGGCAGTAACGGATAGCACCATTTTCCCCTCCCTTTTCTTATTTAGAAAATCTCTTCTTGATCACAAACACCTCCTTTTTACATCCACATTCATTCCCCCTTATTTCATAACTCCAAAAATCCTTTATTCTAGCCATTCTTCATAAAAACAAAATATTTCATTTTATTATTTGATTTTCTTTTATTTCTTTCATTAATTCTTTTATTTATTGTTGGTCCCAAAGGGCAACAAGGGTATGAAAAATAGCTAGAGGGGGGGTGAATAGCTGTTTTAAAATTCTTTTCGTACCCTTGATAAACTCAATTGCAAATGCGCACTTTATCAAATAAGCGTTATGATATGCGCCCAAGTGAGTGAGTGAAATGCACAGCGGAATTTAGTAATGTAAATAGGCGCAAAGTATGATAAAGGGGGCGCACACACACTCTAAGTATTTTGGCTCAAAGTGGGTGAAATAAGAAACTAAGGCAAATGATATAACAAACACAACACAATTCAATCAATCAATCTACAATAAATAAACAAGCAAGTAGTTAGATATGATATGAACTTGTAAGGAAATAGCAAGATATGAACAAGAGCTATTTGGAGAGGTTCGATCGGGAAAATGATCTACGTCCTCTACCAAGATGGTTAGTCTTGGATTTCTAATGGAGATCTTATTTAATGAGAGAGTGTTACAAATTACAACTTTTGAGCTTATACACTAACTCAAAATCTAATATTCTATGAATGAACAAATCCAAAACAATACCCGGTGTATCTCTTAAAGAAAGATCTAAGTGATCAAACTTAAAGAGGTGCGTGTGTGATTTTAGATTCAAGGCTCTTTAGATCTTTGAGATTGAGAGCACAAGAAAACTAAAGTGTTATCGCTTGAGGATCTGGGCTAAGGATGAAGTTATGAAGATGTTCTTGAGAATTCTAGAAATAACAAAGGCAATCTTCAAATCTTCAACGAATGCTTGAGAGAGAAATTCTTGAAATTCTTAGCAACTTCAAATGGTTGAAGTTATGGGGTATTTATAGTAGAGCCCAAAAACTAGCCGTTGGAAATCCTTGGTGAGTCAGAGAAAGGACGGATGTGCTGTCGCTCATTGAGTGGAGCACGTGTCCTTTTATAGCCGTTAGACACATAACACAAATATGACCGTTATGGATAGATGTCCTTAGATGCGAGTGCATACGTGTTATTTAACCACCGTTGGATCATTGGCGTAGTTTGAATCTTCTTCAAGTCTTTGAATCTTCAATAAATCACTGAGTGTTAAAAACATTTATGATGCGCGTTGAGCTAGAGAGGCGCGTAGCGTATGCGCGATCTGACTCATCTGAGGTGCATGAGCTATACTAGGCACACACTCATGCGCGCGCTTTAAGGAGGCGCATGGCGCATGGGTGAGGCGCATGGCGCGTAGCTTAAATTCACGGAGTGATTTTCTTCAATTTTGATCTTCATGCCCTATTCCTAAGCCTGTTCTATTACAATGGACAACCTAAAAAATGAAGTATAAATACTTCTTACATGTGGGTCTAAAGTCCATGAAATAAAACTTAGGTGATGGATCAATCAATTCTAATCAATCCTATTACATTGAAACTGAGATATAAGTGGGAATACCCAACAATCTCCCCCTATTTGATTGATGCCATTACCTACTATATCAGGGACAAACATTATACTTGATAATAACATGTCCAAATAAATGAAATTGGTAAATCATGTCTCAAGTTAATGCACACACTAGTCCAAGATATAGATTTCTAATCTATTCCAATAAGGATAAAACATTACAAATGGAAAGATAGAAACAACAGTTTATAACACATTCAGAATGATATGAGTTTCAGTTTTGAAATGTGTTTAAACAAAATCTAAACTCAATGCATAAAATATGAAGCAGTTCAAATGTAATGCATATGATTTTAAACAAAACATTCATTGTTCTACAACCAAGTAGTTTGAGTGAACAAAGTTTGAGATAAACGTGATGCTTTGTTCTCATTAATACTTGGGATGTAGGAGTTACAGATTACAAGTATTGAACAGAACCAACTCAAAAGGTGCTAAAACATGTAAGCACTAAATCACTAGTAAAAGTTTCTAATAAAAAAAAATTCTAACAACTTACAAACAAACCAAAAATAAAGGTTGGGAGGAGGCGCGTCTTCATCCTTCAATCCTTCTTCTATTTCAGAAACGGAGCGTTGGATTTGTTTGGAAAGCTGGTGACAACGGTTTACAACACCGTGAGTATCTGTGACACCATCTCCGATATAGCGCAAATGACTCACATTAATGTTTTGATACTCATCAATGGTGCGCTGAGTGATAGACTGCTGTTGTGAAAAGTTTTCAGTGAAGGCTTGGAAGTTAGCTTCAACAGCAGTTTGGGCAGTAAGTATATCAGTGAAAACTCTATCTGCGCGCCTGTCTGCACTGGAATACGTGGCATTGAAGTGAGTGACAACTAATTCCTTCAGAACATCAATCTTTGAAAGCAGTGAATTAATGTCAATATGAGCGCCAGGAGCAGAGCTGGAAGAGGGCGCAGGAGTTTCAGGAGCTGGAGGCGCATGAGTTTCAGAAGCTTTGGGTTCTGCGCCAGGATCAGCACCATACACAGTTAAACCCAGGATTTCTAGCTCATCCTTAACTTCTTTGAGTTTATCAACAACACTCAGCAATTTTTGGCTATCTCCAGCCACCATCTCAAATAACTTCCTTATATCACCCGCTATATTCAACTCTACCTCCCTTATAGCATTAATGAAATCTTGGCCATCAGTGAGTTTGATGCCACCATCTATGCGCTCATGAAGGGAGGCAAGAGTCCCTTTGAAAAGCTCATTCATTTGATCAATAGCGTCATTCCATTGTTGAGGAGTCAGGAAATGTTTTTCCCTGATATTTGCATCTATGCGCGCCATCTCCCCCTTAATGGCAGCAATCTCATCAGCTTGCTGAGTAAGCATGGAAGTATGAAGCTCTAATTGTGAGTTCATTTGAGCTTGGACTTGCTGGAGTTGCTGTAGAAGTGAAATAACAACACTCATATCAGGAGTGGTAGGAGGAGGCGCATGAGAAGTACGGGGCGCAGGAGATGAAGGTAGATAATCATCACTTGAAGTAGGCTCCACTGAAATAGTAGGGGGCGCAGAAGGTGATTTGTGCCTTAAGGGATCTGGCTCCCCCTGAGCTGTATCTTCACTAAATTCACCAAATAAATCAGCTGATATTTGGTCTTTAAGACTTTGACGTTCAGAGGATAGATTAGCAGGAGTGTTGATAGGCGTTTGAACAGTAGGAGGCGCATTAGTGGCACGCGCGCGTACATCAGCGCTAGACCCCTGCACCTTTGCGCCTTTCAGACTTGGATAAGTCAGCAGCCTGTTTTAACTTGTATCCTTCATCCCTTTTCTTCTGCGCTTCCAGTCTACTGGCTTCCTTAGCGCGCTTCAGTTCCTTCTCTTCTTCAATATCAACTCTTGGGCGCTTAGGGGGTTTGCATGTTCCTTCAGCAACCCTTTTTCCTTTCCCTTTTTCTGCGCCTGGAACAACTGTTGGTTCTGCGCGAGGTGCTGCTTCAATGTCTGTGCCTTCTTCTGCGCCATCTGCATCGTCATCTGATTCAGTGGCTTCATCAACCAACTGAGCACCCTTTACCCTAGGCGCGCTCTTTGCCATGCGCTTCTTGCGCCTTTTCAAGACAATGTTGTCTTTCCCAAAATCTGGAACCTCAGTGGTTTGATAAGCTGGGTTTCTGAGCGAGGAAATTAGCAAGAGCAGGATAAGTGAGAAATATCTTCGTGAGTATTCTGCAGTGAGTTTTGAACTTCGTCTTCCCTTCAGACTTGTTCTTGTTATACTTATCAATTTGGTCAGATAAAGTTTTGAACAATATCTGATGCCAATTCAATCTGGTTTTTCCCATGATGGCAGCAGTATACTCCCACTGCTCCACGGTGAATCTATTCACATTGCCGGTCTTGAACACAATTGAAGTGTCAACCAGATGCGCTATATGAGCGAGCAGATCACCACCATCCTTTATCTAAACGTTTTTGATGTTGTTGAGAAGAGTAGGGACTTTGAGATAAGTACGCGCCTGTAACACCCCGAAAATTTCTGTTTCCATAAATATTAGAATGATACAATTTACATTTCCGAAATGCTATACAAAGTTTCACTATAATCTCAAAATGCTCCAAATCAAATTCTCGCTGTCCCGAACCCCGGTCAACGGTCAACTGCAAAAGGTCAAACTGGAGGGGGTGAGTTTGGGGCTCAGTAAGAAAGGGAATACACGGTATCACAGATATCAATAAAACACAATATCAAATAACTATGTCAATGAAGTCAATAGAACACAATATCAAATAACTATATCCATGAAATTACAAATATGGACATCCCGATAAGAATCTCATTTCATAGACTGAACAAATAAATCATACTTCACAACCCGACCGAACAAATAAATCGTACTTCACAACCCGACCGAACAAATAAATCGTACTTCACAACCCGAAGCACCAATTATGTTCGGGCCTAGTGGCTTAACCAAATTAACCATTCAATCGAAATCCTAGGTCGTGTCGGATTCAAGAGGTGGCTCGTACGGATTCAAGAGGTGGCTCCCACCGCCTTTTGCGATGAAGCACTTTGTTCTGCATAGCACTTTGTTCTACACTTTTTATCAGACAATGTCGGATTTAAGAGGTAACTCGAACGGATTCAAGAGGTAGCCCTCACCGCTTCTTATGATGTAGCACTTTGTTCCGCACAACACTTTGTTCCATACTTTTTACCGGACAATATTGGATTCAAGAGGTGACTCATACGGATTCAAGAGGTAGCTCCCACCGCTTCTTGCGATGTAGCACTTTGTTCCGCACAGCACTTTGTTCCACACTTTTTACCGAGAACCGAGACAAACACAAAACCAATAACTGAGTCCACTGCGACCGTTACATAATTAGCTACATCGCAACTGTTCCATACAGCCCATCTCATATTTGAGAACAATAACACATATAACATGCTTTTTAAATAACCCTAACATTAACCGAGCAATTTCAATACCAAAGCAATTATCAAATGGCACCGAACAAACGAAATACGTGACAGTAAAATGAAGTACTACGATAAGACGAGTATAAAAGAAAGTGACCCGGAACCAATACTGTGTAGTCTCCCTTACCTCAAAATAACTTAAAACGGATCATCAAATAATCGTTGAGACGGTACGTCGAACTGCCTATTTCACTAAATAGTGTCTGATGAACTCGGCTCTCTTTCTCTGCTTAAGTATATAGTGTGGTCAATAGCCAAAGTCAAACTAACATATTTATGCAATTTGGTGAGTCACCACCCAAATATTATTTAACTAGCACCTCCTAGTAATCTCCTTGCAAGGCCACGTGATTGCATGAGTCACAAAAATCTAATTACTAACACATCCACCTAGCTACTAATGTTAACTTGCTGTCAACTATGAAAATGAGTGGGTCCCATCTTAGTTCAACCAACCATTTGTACGGATAAATCCATCCGTCCCATCTATTTTCTATATATATATATATATATATATATATATATATATATATATATATTTCCGATACGTCCAAAACGTCGTGCTTAATTTCGGGATGTTACAATACAACAAATCCATATTGGGAATAATAACACAACACATAAAGCATGCTTTTCAAATAACCATGACATTAACCGAGCAATTTCAAATCCAAAGCACTTATCAAATCGGACCGAACAAACAAAATACGTATCAATAAAATGGAGCATTACGATAAGACGGGTATAAAAAGAAATGACACGGAATCAATACTGCGTAGTCCCCTTCCCTTAAAATAGCTTACAACGGATCATTAATTAAATCAAAAGGACCGAATTAGAACCAAGCAACTTACGGCTTAAGCTTATATTTTTCACTCTTTTATCTCTCAGCTTTTGACTTTGGTAGAAGGCATTCCCCTTAAATATGACAAACACTATAGTATTTATACCACATAGGTGAGTCACTAACTAAACAACAATTAACCAACACCTCCTAGTACTCAAATCCAAGGTCACGTGAAAGCAAGAACTTGCTGGCAAACATGAAATGATCAAGTAAAACAATGGGTCCCACAATCTCAAACATTCCAATCCGTTTCATATTTTATTTATTTATTTTATTTTATGATCCGTCTCAAAACGTCGTGTTGAAATTTCGGGATGTCACAATCTACCCTCTTTAAAATGAATTCGTCCGCGAATTCAGCTTAAACTAATCCTCAATATATTTTTCGCTAGTCTCCCAAGATCTTATCCCCGGGCTAGCTCACACGCCTTAAGGCCGGGGCTCCACTCTGATACCAACTGTAACACCCCGAAAATTTCTGTTTCCATAAATATTAGAATGGTATAATTTACATTTCCGAAATGCTATACAAAGTTTCACTATAATCTCAAAATGCTCCAAATCAAATTCTCGCTGTCCCGAACCCCGGTCAACGGTCAACTGCAAAAGGTCAAACTAGAGGGGGTGAGTTCGGGGCTCAGTAAGAAAGGGAATACACGGTATCACAGATATCAATAAAACACAATATCAAATAACTATGTCAATGAAGTCAATAGAACACAATATCAAATAACTATATCCATGAAATTACAAATATGGACATCCCGATAAAAATCTCATTTCATAGACTGAACAAATAAATCATACTTCACAACCCGACCGAACAAATAAATCGTACTTCACAAACCCACCGAACAAATAAATCGTACTTCACAACCCGAAGCACCAATTATGTTCGGGCCTAGTGGCTTAACCAAATTAACCATTCAATCGAAATCCTAGGTCGTGTAGGATTCAAGAGGTGGCTCGTACGGATTCAAGAGGTGGCTCCCACTGCCTTTTGCGATGAAGCACTTTGTTCTGCACAGCACTTTGTTCTACACTTTTTATCAGACAATGTCGGATTCAAGAGGTAACTCGAATGGATTCAAGAGGTAGCCCTCACCGCTTCTTATGATGTAGCACTTTGTTCCGTACAACACTTTGTTCCATAATTTTTACCGGACAATTGGATTCAAGAGGTGACTCATACGGATTCAAGAGGTAGCTCCCACCGCTTCTTGCGATGTAGCACTTTGTTCCGCACAGCACTTTGTTCCACACTTTTTACCGAGAACCGAGACAAACACAAAACCAATAACTGAGTCCACTGCGACCGTTACATAATTAGCTACATCGCAACTGTTCCATACAACCCATCTCATATTTGAGAACAATAACACATATAACATGCTTTTTAAATAACCCCTAACATTAACCGAGCAATTTCAATACCAGGCAATTATCAAATGGCACCGAACAAACGAAATACGTGACAGAAAAAATGAAGTACTACGATAAGACGAGTATAAAAGAAAGTGACCCGGAATCAATACTGCGTAGTCTCCCTTACCTCAAAATAACTTAAAACGGATCATCAAATAATCGTTGAGACGGTACGTCGAACTGCCTATTTCACTAAATAGTGTCTGATGAACTCGGCTCTCTTTCTCTGCTTAAGTATATAGTGTGGTCAATAGCCAAAGTCAAACTAACATATTTATGCAATTTGGTGAGTCACCACCCAAATATTATTTAACTAGCACCTCCTAGTAATCTCCATGCAAGGCCACGTGATTGCATGAGTCACAAAAATCTAATTACTAACACATCCACCTAGCTACTAATGTTAACTTGCTGTCAACTATGAAAATGAGTGGGTCCCATCTTAGTTCAACCAAACATTTGTACTGATAAATCCATTCGTCCCATCTATTTTCTATATATATATATATTTCCGATACGTCCAAAACGTCGTGCTTAATTTCGGGGATGTTACAATACAACAATCCATATTTGGGAATAATAACACAACACATAAAGCATGCTTTTCAAATAACCATGACATTAACCGAGCAATTTCAAATCCAAAGCACTTATCAAATCGGACCGAACAAACAAAATACGTATCAATAAAATGGAGCATTACGATAAGACGGGTATAAAAAGAAATGACACGGAATCAATACTGCGTAATCCCCTTACCTCAAAATAGCTTACAACGGATCATTAATTAAATCAAAAGGACCGAATTAGAACCAAGCAACTTACGGCTTAAGCTTATATTTTCACTCTTTTATCTCTCAGCTTTTGACTTTGGTAGAAGGCACTCCCCTTAAATATGACAAACACTATAGTATTTATACCACATAGGTGAGTCACTAACTAAACAACAATTAACCAACACCTCCTAGTACTCAAATCCAAGGTCACGTGAAAGCAAGAACTTGCTGGCAAACATGAAATGATCAAGTAAAACAATGGGTCCCACAATCTCAAACATTCCAATCCGTTTCATATTTTATTTATTTATTTTATTTATGATCCGTCTCAAAACGTCGTGTTGAAATTTCGGGATGTCACAATCTACCCTCTTTAAAATGAATTCGTCCGCGAATTCAGCTTAAACTAATCCTCAATATATTTTTCGCTAGTCTCCCAAGATCTTATCCCCGGGCTAGCTCACACGCCTTAAGGCCGGGGCTCCACTCTGATACCAACTGTAACACCCCGAAAATTTTTGTTTCCATAAATATTTGAATGGTACAATTTACATTTCCGAAATGCTATACAAAGTTTCACTATAATCTCAAAATGCTCCAAATCAAATTCTCGCTGTCCCGAACCCCGGTCAACGGTCAACTGCAAAAGGTCAAGCTAGAGGGGGTGAGTTCGGGGCTCAGTAAGAAAGGGAATACACGGTATCACAGATATCAATAAAACACAATATCAAATAACTATGTCAATGAAGTCAATAGAACACAATATCAAATAACTATATCCATGAAATTACAAATATGGACATCCCGATAAGAATCTCATTTCATAGACTGAACAAATAAATCATACTTCACAACCCGACCGAACAAATAAATCGTACTTCACAACCCGACCGAACAAAATAAATCGTACTTCACAACCCGAAGCACCAATTATGTTCGGGCCTAGTGGCTTAACCAAATTAACCATTCAATCGAAATCCTAGGTCGTGTAGGATTCAAGAGGTGGCTCGTACGGATTCAAGAGGTGGCTCCCACCGCCTTTTGCGATGAAGCACTTTGTTCTGCACAGCACTTTGTTCTACACTTTTTATCAGACAATGTCGGATTCAAGAGGTAACTCGAATGGATTCAAGAGGTAGCCCTCACCGCTTCTTATGATGTAGCACTTTGTTCCGTACAGCACTTTGTTCCATACTTTTTACCGGACAATATTGGATTCAAGAGGTGACTCATACGGATTCAAGAGGTAGCTCCCACCGCTTCTTGCGATGTAGCACTTTGTTCCGCACAGCACTTTGTTCCACACTTTTTACAGAGAACCGAGACAAACACAAAACCAATAACTGAGTCCACTGCGACCGTTACATAATTAGCTACATCGCAACTGTTCCATACAAACCATCTCATATTTGAGAACAATAACACATATAACATGCTTTTTAAATAACCCTAACATTAACCGAGCAATTTCAATACCAAGGCAATTATCAAATGGCACCGAACAAACGAAATACGTGACAGTAAAATGAAGTACTACGATAAGACGAGTATAAAAGGAAGTGACCCGGAATCAATACTGCGTAGTCTCCCTTACCTCAAAATAACTTAAAACGGATCATCAAATAATCGTTGAGACGGTACGTCGAACTGCCTATTTCACTAAATAGTGTCTGATGAACTCGGCTCTCTTTCTCTGCTTAAGTATATAGTGTGGTCAATAGCCAAAGTCAAACTAACATATTTATGCAATTTGGTGAGTCACCACCCAAATATTATTTAACTAGCACCTCCTAGTAATCTCCATGCAAGGCCACGTGATTGCATGAGTCACAAAAATCTAATTACTAACACATCCACCTAGCTACTAATGTTAACTTGCTGTCAACTATGAAAATGAGTGGGTCCCATCTTAGTTCAACCAAACATTTGTACTGATAAATCCATCCGTCCCATCTATTTTCTATATATATATATATATATATATATATTTCCGATACGTCCAAAACGTCGTGCTTAATTTCAGGGATGTTACAATACAACAAATCCATATTTGGGAATAATAACACAACACATAAAGCATGCTTTTCAAATAACCATGACATTAACCGAGCAATTTCAAATCCAAAGCACTTATCAAATCGGACCGAACAAACAAAATACGTATCAATAAAATGGAGCATTACGATAAGACGGGTATAAAAAGAAATGACACGGAATCAATACTGCGTAGTCCCCTTCCCTCAAAATAGCTTACAACGGATCATTAATTAAATCAAAAGGACCGAATTAGAACCAAGCAACTTACGGCTTAAGCTTATATTTTCACCTTTTATCTCTCAGCTTTTGACTTTGGTAGAAGGCACTCCCTTAAATATGACAAACTCTATAGTATTTATACCACATAGGTGAGTCACTAACTAAACAACAATTAACCAACACCTCCTAGTACTCAAATCCAAGGTCACGTGAAAGCAAGAACTTGCTGGCAAACATGAAATGATCAAGTAAAACAATGGGTCCCACAATCTCAAACACTCCAATCCGTTTCATATTTTATTTATTTATTTTATTTTTTGATCCGTCTCAAAACGTCGTGTTGAAATTTCGGGATTGTCACAGCGCCATTGTATTCTGATCTGCAACTGAGTAAGAGTTCGGTTGACCAGAAACACCATGAGGGCCAGTAGTGCTAAAATCACTATATTCTTGATTGTGCCCGTAGAGATAGTGATAGGAATATTCTGAACGGTGGCGCATATCCGGTAGCGTACGAATCCATCTGCTGGAGTCTCAACTAGAGCTGCTGTGAGAAAAATTCATCAACAAGGAGCGGAGAATAGAATGGTTGATCCAGCGTGAATAAAGGAGTGAGTCCAGCGATGTGAAGGGTTAAGAGAATTTCAAGCCCCATTGGATCAAGTGAAAGCTTAGCAAGATCTATCGTCTCACCAGGGTCTGAAATTAGCAGGATCCTGAAAACATAACAATGATTTAAGTTAGGAGTGTATAAGGCGCATAGAATCATAAAATAAGCTAAGTATAGAATAAGCGCAGGACAATATATAGGCGCATAAGAAATAGCATGCTCATACTATTATTAGGCGCATATATGTTGTAGGCGCATACAAATACAAGGCGCATAATATGGTTCTATGAAATATACTAAGTAAAAATTAAACATAAGAATTGACTAAGTAAAATTTAGGCGCATACAATGATTAGGCGCAAAATGTCTCAAGGCGCATGAGTTGATTGAGGCGCATAACATTTGTATTTGCATAGGGCGCATACAATTATTAGGCGCATGAATCAAGTAAGGCGCATAAAGTCATAGGGCGCATAACCGACTAGGCGCATAAATCAACACTTAGGCGCATATTTATGAAAAATTCATACTAAGTATAAAAACACACGAAAACACACAAACACATATCAAACATGCATATGTAAGTTTTAAGAATCAAAATATGAAAGTTTTGAAAAACAAGTTTTGAAAATTTTGAAACCCAAGTCATGCAAAAATAACGAAGAACACGAAGAACATGCTTGAGTGCTTGAAGAACATCAAGAACACCAAGAACACATAATTCGTGAAACTTCACCAAATCAAGCACACAATATGTCAAAATGACCGCAAGAAGACAAGGATAACAAATATGTAAACCAAAACAAGTAAAAATCAATAACAAAATCAGAAAATGAATTTAAAGAACCGAAATTTAAAAAGTTCAACAATGGAGATTTTTCAGATTCGCAAAATATAATGCATTGATCGTTGAAAAGTTTAGATTAAAGGATTCGAAATCTCAAAACGAACAAAACCTAACAAACGATTTAAAAAACGGATAACCGAAACAAAATTTATCAAGAAAAGAGAGTTTTCGGGTTTAAAAAAAATTCGAACCCAGAAAAAAAATGACGAAAGAAAGAAAAAAAATCAGAAAATTAAGAAGTTTAAGGGTTGAGAATTCATACCATTTCGTCTTGGGTTATCTTTGTTGTTCTCTTAGGACCCATAGATTTATATATAAGACACAAAGAAGAAGAAAATGATGAAAAAAAATAGAGAGAGAGAAAGAGAGAAAAACTGTCTGAGAGAGAGAGAGAGAGTAGAGTAGAGGGAGGCAGATGATGGAAGGGAGAGAGAGAGAGGGGAAATATATAGGTTAGGGAAAAAAAATTAGCAAAAAATATGGAAATAATAGGGTTAAAAATTTTAAAAAGATGAGAAGTTGAAAGGATGGGCATTAATGAGGGGAAAAATTTCGGCTCATCATGGCTAAAAAGGACGGCTCATTTATGGTGAGGGAATATGGAAAGGACAAAAATTTATGAAGGGAAAAAGAAATGATGGCTTCATAAATGCTGAATGACCCAAAGTACTTTGATGTGACATTTTTGAGTAAGGGAAAACTGCTCCACTTTCCCTTTAAGTGTATGAGCAATTTTGACTAATTTTTGCACAAACCCTAAAAATCATCTGTTTTGGTGTAAGTTTGGGGTGCAAGAAATAAATCCCCAGAAAATAAATTTTTAGAAAAACGTAAAACGAGGGAAAAATTAATTGCACAAGTACCCTTGAACAATTAATGGAATGTCAAAAGACAAAGATTCCTATAATAAATAAGAACAATCATACCTGGTACTTGTGAAAAATTGAATACGTTCAATCATTGAAATAATCAATTTTGAGCATTGATTGAGCTGTAATATTAAATGCGCGCATGGGAGGTGCATAACACTTATGGGCGCGCATGAATAATTCATAAGTATTAGGTTGCATTGGATGCTGGGCGCGCATAAAAGAGTAGAGCGCGCATGAGAGTTGAGCGCACAGTGAGTGTAGGGAGCGCAAGGTATTGGGCGCGCAGGGTTTGCTTGAAACTTGAAATGATTTATCATTTTAACCTAATATACTCATATAACTCAACAAAACATAAAATCATTAGTATTGACAAAACTGTAATGAATTTTAGTTGAGTTCAAGCATACCCATTTCACCTCTCAAAAATATGAACCGTTTCGCGTCAAGTGCTTTCGTTAAAATATCGGCGATTTGATAGTCGGTTCCCACGTGTTCCAAATGTATATTTCCTTTCTCCACGTGGTCTTTGAGGAAGTGATATTTGATGTCGATGTGTTTGGTCTTGGAGTGCATGACATGATTTTCAGAAACCGCAATTGTTGAAGTGTTGTCACAGTAGATGGGACAATTTTCTTCAATGATATCATAGTCAACCAATTGCTGCTTCATCCATAGTATTTGACAGCAACAACTTCCTGCAGCGATATATTCAGCTTCGGTTGTTGAGACAGATACAGAAGCTTATTTCTTACTCGCCCATGACACAAGTCGATATCCGAGGAAATGACAAGTGCCACTTGTGCTTTTCCTATCAATTGTGCACGCTGCATAATCTGCATCTGAATAACCTACAAGTTTAAAGTTCGAATCTTTGGTGTACCAAAGTCCAAGGTTAACAGAACCGGAAAGATATCTTATAATACGTTTAACAGCGATTAAGTGCGCTTCTCTAGGGTCAGATTGATAACGAGCGCAAACACTAAACATAATATCAGGCCTACTAGCAGTAAGATAAAGGAGTGAGCCAATCATACCTCGATAGAGCGTTTGATCAACACGTTTACCTTTTAAATCTTTGTCGAGTTTGTTGCCGGTGGCCATTGGAGTATCATATGCTTTGGCGTTCTCAAGTCCAAATTTCTTGATTAAGTCCTTTGTATATTTGGCTTGATTGATAAATATGCCTTCATTCATTTGCTTGATTTGAAGCCCGAGGAAGAATGTGAGTTCTCCCATCATGCTCATTTCAAACTTGCTCTTCATTAGTTTCTCAAAGCGCTTGCACAACAATTCATTAGTAGAACCAAATATAATATCATCAACATAAATTTGAACAAGTAATTTATGACCATTATGTTTGGCAATGAAAAGAGTTGTATCGATTTTACCGCGAGTGAAGCCTTTTTCGATGAGAAACTTGGATAGTGTATCGTACCATGCTCTTGGTGCTTGCTTGAGTCCATACAAAGCTTTCTGGAGTTTGTACACATGATTTGGAAATTGAGAATCTTCAAACCCAGGTGGTTGAGCAACGTAGACTTGTTCTTGGAGTTCACCATTTAGAAACGCGCTCTTCACATCCATTTGATATAACTTGAAGTTCTTGTGAGCTGTGTAAGCCAGAAATAATCTGATAGCTTCAAGTCTTGCTACTGGCGTGAAAGTATCATCGTAATCAATTCCTTCTTCTTGCCTATAGCCTTGTGCAACCAATCTTGCTTTGTTTCTTGTGATGGTTCCATTCTTATCCATCTTGTTTCTGAACACCCATTTCGTACCAATCACTCCTTGATCATTTGGTCTTGGAACAAGAGTCCAAACCTTACATCGTTCAAATTGATTGAGTTCTTCTTGCATAGCAACAACCCAATTAGGATCTTGGAGCGCTTCATCAGCCTTCTTTGGTTCAATTTGAGAGATGAATGCAGTGTAAGCATCAAAGTTTGTAGCTCTCCTTGTACGAACACCAACGTTTAGATCTCCAATGATATTATTAATTGGGTGACCTCTAACTTCACGAAGTTCAGGAGGTAAGTTATGTTGAGTCGTAGTAACTTGAAGGTCTTCAATTGGTACATCTTCACCAGATTCTAAATCATCAAAATTTGGGGGTTGAATTGGTGTAGAGTTGAAACTTGGGTTTACACCAGATGCAGCTGTAGATATAGGCGCATGAGAGGAATCAAGAGGCGCAACATGTGAGTGAGGCGCAGCTGATGATCCATTTGGCGCGCCATATGAGGAGATAGGAGCAACTGATGTGGATGGATTTCCTTGAGTTGATAGATTGTGATTTTGAGTAGGCGCAACATAAATAGGAGCACCTGTATCATTAAGCTCAACAGAATCATCAGCAACATTTGGAGCCAAATGTGGCTCAAGGAGAGAATGTTCATCAAATGTAACATGTACAGATTCAACTATCACTAATGTAGTTCTATTAAAAACGCGAAAAGCTTTAGAATGTTTTGCATACCCAACAAAAATACCTTCGTCGGCTTTGGCATCGAATTTACCTCTATGTTCGTTTCCGTTGTAGAGGATATAACATTTGCAACCAAAGATCTTGAAGAATGCAATGTTGGGAGTTCTACCACGCCAAAGTTCATACGGGGTCTTGTTATGAAGTTTGTTAATGAGGGAACGATTTTGAGTAAAACATGCTGTGTTGATAGCTTCTTCCCAAAAGTACTTAGGCAATTTCGCTTCAGCTATCATCGTCTTTCCCGCTTCAATCAACGTTCTATTCTTTCTTTCCACAACCCCATTTTGTTGAGGAACTCCAGCGGTTGAGAAGTTGTGATCTATCCCATGATCGTCGCAATATCAAGCAACACCGTTGTTCTTGAATTCTGTTCCATTATCGGATCGAACACTAACGATGTCATCTTCTTTTTGGGGTTTGGAGCAGTCTGAATAAGGTGGTCAAAATGTCGTAACAATCGTCTTTTGAGATCATCATTTCCACACATGTATATCTTGAATAATCATCCACCACAACTAGAGTATACTTGTTTTTGAGAATACTTGCAGTGGTGACTGGTCCAAATAGATCAATGTGAAGCAGTTGCAAACATCTGGACGTTGAAGGATTGTTCTTGCTGGAGAAAGATTTCTTCGGTTGTTTGCCAAGTTGACATGCGGCGCACTTCTTGTCATGATGATCAGCAACCTTAGGAAGTCCTTTAACTAGGTTATTCCTGCTGAGTTTAGATAGATATTTGAAGTTCAAGTGACTTAAGCGATTGTGCCACAGTCAACTATTTTCGCTCACACTTTTAGCTACAAAACAAAGATTAGTACTAGAGTTCATACTATGGAAATCAATAATGTAAATATTTGTCTTACGATATCCCGTGAGTAATTTAGCTCCAGTTTTGCCATTCTTGATAAGACATTGAGTTGAGGTGAAATGGCATTCTAATCCTTTGTCGCAGAATTGAGATATGGATAATAAATTGTGCTTGAGCCCTTCGACGAGAGAGACTCTTTCAATGCACACTTTGTCTTTCTTGAGCTTTCCATATGCAACAACTTGACCTTTGTTATTATCACCAAATGTTACTGAGGGACCTCTTTCTTCATGGACATCTTCTAATAAGGATTCATCTCCAGTCATGTGTCTTGAACACCCACTATCCAGAATCCATTCATAATTTCTAGCTTTTGAAGATCCAGCCATGAAACAAAGAACCTGAAATGTAGACATTTAAGCAGGTCCCCTTTATTCCTTTTGGGTCCTAGGGTTAGCAACTTTTGACAACACACTCTTGCTTGATCTTAGGGTTTTTACGTCCTTTGGCATTGGGAGTGAATCGCAAAAGGCATTCCACGGCCTTGTGTCCAGAACAATCACAAATGGAACAATGATGAAAGCCACCAATCACATGAGTTTTCACAAACTCTTTACTTTTCTTTGGGATAGCATTCTTCTTTGGGTCAGATAGACTAGCCTTAACAAAATCCTTCTTTTGAAATTTTTGAGCGCTTGATCTAGGAGGGCGCATAGGGCTAGGAGGCGCACGGCGATGAGGCGCGTGGCTTCTAAGCGCATAATTAGCACTCGGAGAAGGAGCGCGCTTTGTTTCAAGAGAGATTTTGCTAGAGGATGATTCATCTGTAGCTATATCTTTCCCATTAGCTTTCTCAAATTGCTTCGTTGGGTAGACATAATGGAATGTTTGTCTTTTGAATTTTTCCTGTCCTTTACCCATTGAATTAGAATGTTTTTCCTTGGGAATTTCAAAAGTTTGCTGGTTTGTAAATTCACTATCTCTTTCAGCACAGACATCACATTTAAAGTTGTCACTAGTTGATGAGAATCCCAAGCCACTTTTATCACCACTGACTTTTTGGGACTCAAATATATTCTCCATAATGACACGAGAATTGGACCACTCATTTGTAATCTTTTTAAGATCAGTAATTTGAGCAACCAATTCATCGTTTTGAACTTTAAGAAGTGAGTTCTGTTCTGTTAGAAAGGTGTTTTTAACAGTAAGAGGAGTCATTCTCTTTATCTGCTCCTTAAGGAGGGTGAGTTCAGATTTAAGTAGAGATTTTTCGGTCTTAAGCTGGGAAATTTCATTACATGATAGTGCTAAAGCTTCCTTCATACTATCAAATCTAGTGATTACCTTTTCAGACTTTTTGAACAATTTTTCTTGTTCAACAATCACTTCATCATCATTGATTTTGGAGATTGGAGCAGTTGGTTCAACTTGAGGTCTAATGTATGCTCATTTTCTCAACTTGTTCCTTGCACTAAGATCACATCGTGAGAATAACAATCCACCATCGCTTTGAGCCGGAGTGAGAAATCCTTGTTCAACGAGCTCGCTGATGGTTGGTCCTTTCTTCCTTTTCTCTTCTTGAAAACCTGCAGATTTCTTGATAGGTTTATTCAAGGGATTCATATCAGGAACATCCTTGGATAAGTCATCATCAGAATCATAAGTATCAACTTCATCATCATTTGCCATCAAACAAACGAGTCCATCATCGGAATCTTCATCGCTCTCATCTGAGTCTGTTTCAATCCAAGTGTTCTGCTCATTTGCTGGTGCTTCTTCTTCCGCAACCATTCCCTTGTGATGAGTGAATTTGGGAGAGAACTTGGGAGTATGGCTGCTCTTCTTCTGCATATATTCAAATTTTGGAGTTGGGCAGCTTGAAGCAAAGTGTCCTGGTTTCCTGCAATTAAAACAAACAAGGTCTTCTTTTCTTTTTGAGTCACCGCTCCTCGTGAACTTTGGAGGAGCTCTGCTGGTCGATCCTTGAAATTTGCTGGTTGAGCCGGGCTTGGTAAATTTTCTAAAATTCTGGAATCTCTTCACAAATAAAGCGAAGTCTTCATCGTCCATGTCCAATAGCTTAGAAGTAGAGATTTTGGGATCGGAACTTTTCTCATCATGAGTAGGCGCACGCGCAGAAACATGCACCTCTTCTCTTTGCGCCACCATTGCTATGGATTTTGATTTTCCTTCAGTTTCACTAATTCGCTGAAGTTTGAGCTCATAAACTTTGAGATTTGCGTAAAGGTTCCTTAAAGTCCATACATCTAAAGTTCCGGCGTCTTCAAGAGCGCTGGATTTATGTAGGTATCTTGATCCAAAAGCTTAGAGAAAATTGACATTCAAATCCTTATTAGAAAACTTCATGCCAAGTGAAATACATAGATTTATAATTTCACAGTAGCGTTCATAAGTTTGTCTTAAAGTTTCACCGGGGAGTTGAGAGAAATTGTTGAATCTCTTTTGTACTTCATATTTCTTGTTCTCCTTGCAGACGGTGTCTCCTTCTATATGCTCTTCAATAGCATCCCATAGCTCATTGGCGGTAGCACAATGCATGACTTGTTGTTTCATAGCCGTGCTTAGAGTGCTTAGGAGAATGTTTCTTGCTTTTCCATCATTTGCAACTCTTCTTGTTTCTTCCTCGGTCCATTCTTCTTTTGGTTTCTTGACGGTTGGTTGAACAGTATTTGTGCGCGGATTTGGATTCGCTTTCATAGGAATGTAAGGTCCATAAACCACGGTGTCATGAAGTATTTCATCGATTGAGTTGAGATGAGTTAAGATGCTGAATTTCCACACATCAAAATGATCTTCATCAAAGACCGGAACGTGAGTGTAGTTTGCAGTTGCCATAGGTTTTGAGTTTGCCATTTAGAATCGGCACCCAAGCTGTTAAGCTTGAAAAACGAAAATGTTTTATAAAGGTGTTTGCTCTGATACCACTTGTTGGTCCCAAAGAGCAACAAGGGTATGAAAAATAGCTAGAGGGGGGGTGAATAGCTGTTTTAAAATTCTTTTCGTACCCTTGATAAACTCAATTGCAAATGCGCACTTTATCAAATAAGCGTTATGATATGCGCCCAAGTGAGTGAGTGAAATGCACAGCGGAATTTAGTAATGTAAATAGGCTCAAAGTATGATAAAGGGGGCGCACACACACTCTAAGTATTTTGGCTCAAAGTGGGTGAAATAAGAAACTAAGGCAAATGATATAACAAACACAACACAATTCAATCAATCAATCTACAATAAATAAACAAGCAAGTAGTTAGATATGATATGAACTTGTAAGGAAATAGCAAGATATGAACAAGAGCTATTTGGAGAGGTTCGATCGTGAAAATGATCTACGTCCTCTACCAAGATGGTTAGTCTTGGATTTCTAATGAAGATCTTATTTAATGAGAGAGTGTTACAAATTACAACTTTTGAGCTTATACACTAACTCAAGATCTAATATTCTATGAATGAACAAATCCAAAACAATAACCGGTGTATCTCTTAAAGAAAGATCTAAGTGATCAAACTTAAAAAGGTGCGTGTGTGATTTTAGATTCAAGGCTCTTTGGATCTTTGAGATTGAGAGCACAAGAAAACTAAAGTGTTATCGCTTGAGGATCTGGGCTAAGGATGAAGTTATGAAGATGTTCTTGAGAATTCTGAAAATAACAAAGGCAATCTTCAAATCTTCAACGAATGCTTGAGAGAGAAATTCTTGCAATTCTTAGCATCTTCAAATGGTTGAAGTTATGGGGTATTTATAGTAGAGCCCCAAAAACGAGCCGTTGGAAATCCTTGGTGAGTCAGAGAAAGGACGGATGTGCTGTCGCTCATTGAGTGGAGCACGTGTCCTTTTATAGCCATTAGACACATAACACAAATATGACCGTTATGGACAGATGTCCTTAGATGCGGGTGCATACGTGTTATTTAACCACCGTTGGATCATTGGCGTAGTTTGAATCTTCTTCAAGTCTTTGAATCTTCAATAAATCACTGAGTGTTAAAAACATTTATGATGCGCGTTGAGCTAGAGAGGCGCGTAGCGTATGCGCGATCTGACTCATCTGAGGCACATGAGCTATACTAGGCGCATACTCATGCGCACGCTTTAAGGAGGCGCATGGCGCATGGGTGAGGCGCATGGCGCGTAGGTCAAATTCACGGAGTGATTTTCTTCAATTTTGATCTTCTTTCCCTATTCCTAAGCCTGTTCTATTACAATGGACAACCTAAAAAATGAAGTATAAATACTTCTTACATGTGGGTCTAAAGTCCATGAAATAAAACTTAGGTGATGGATCAATCAAATCTAATCAATCCTATTACATTGAAACTGAGATATAAGTGGGCATACCCAACATTTATCTTTTTCTTGATTGGTCAATTCCATTTCACATGGATTGACCAATTTCCCTCCAACCTTTCCCACCTAATTTTACCTATAAAAACCATCATCTCCTACCTTGTTCTACACAAATTGTTCTACAACAATTTCCTTACAACAACACCATTTTCAAGTCCAAGTTTGAAGTCCTCTTTCTTAAGGTACTTTATTCTTCTTCTCTCATTTATTCATGTCTATTCAATGTATGCAATCTCCATAAAAAGGGATACAACCAAAAGGCCACTTCACTATTGAAGTTTGGTCAAGGTTACATCCCAACATTTTAATTCCACTTTAATTTACATTCTCATTTCTTAATGTAATTATCTAACAATAATTCGACATGTAATCATTTGACATTTAATTAATAAAAGTTTTCATCTTTTTATTTCCCCTTTTCCTTTATATTATAATTGTTAGCACATTTTTATATTAATTAATTGAATTACATTTAGCATTAGAACACCAAAAGTAGCAAGACCCGCGTAAGCGGGGCGGAGTGGGTGTTTAAGTACTTCCCACTCTGTCACCTAACCCCCGAACCCTTCTCTCCTGAATCTCTGGTTTTCGTACAAAAAAGGCTATTTTCTTAGGTTTTCTCGCGTTCCTCTAAAACGTGGGTGGCGACTCTTAAAATCAATTAGACATCCTAGGTAATTCACCGCTCTAGCCAAGCCGTGGTCCCCCGAGGTATCTACAGTGGCGACTCCGCTGGGGATATAGAGGGTTAAACTTGCGTTTTTTCATTTTTGGTGTTCTTTTTACTGTTTTCTGGGCATTCTGGTAAAAAGGGTAGGAAGCGCGTGCCTCCGGCCTTCTTGCCCTAAAGCGCGGTCGTCCGACCCTTATTACCAGAATCGCCCGCCTCCCATCTTGTCCTTCAATTCCATGTTTCTGTGCTAACGTTTTCTGCAGGGGAAAAGTTCTATAATTTAGGGTCAAGGCAATCCCTTGAACCCACTGATTTGCAGGTACTGCCCAGAAGCGGGCGCCTCTACTTCTCCCAGTCTAACGCGCGCGCCTCCCGAGTAGGCATCTGAATGCGCGCGCTTCTGGGCATTTCCCAGAAACAGAAACAGTGAACAGAATGGACAGTTTTGACAGTGTGTGGGCAACGGGCCTGCACAGAACAGCTTTTACTTCCTGTTCATTTTTATCGGTCACACGGGTGATTCGAGAGTTGTAAATTACGTGATTATTTGTTTTTTTTATTTCCTTTGAAAAAAAAAATATTTTGTCACTTGTTAGACCTCAAACTACGCGCACAATTCTTATCAACTGCTTACTATCGAGTCGCACAAGTCCAACCCCAAACCCGTCGAGGCCCGTCCTAGGAAGTTTCAAGCTCCACCAGACCTTGACTCTTTCGAAGCGGTAAACCTCAGCCCGTGGCGTAGTTCATGACTACATGTCGGGGGTGACCTTTAAGCCTCTCATTAGCCGAGCACAAACCACACAATTCTAGTTAGGGTCTAACACTCCGTGACTCAAGTCAGCTTCCATGTGCCGAGATTTCCCTAAACTAATGTCTTCAAATCATACATGCCACTCGTTGTTTTGGACGAAATAAAACTCCGTCCCCAAGTGGTTATTATGGACGAAAATAAAAATCCGTCCCCGCATGTATGATTTACTACATTAATTTAGTTTAATCCCGACACATGTAGGATTCACAAGCGTGGTGGAATCCGATGAGTATATGGGACCGCGAGAAGGTCTATATACTAGTGTGACGATTCCACTATTTTTCTAGAAACCCCAAAAAGGACCGCGTCCTTCTGACTTTTGTAAATAAATAAAAAAAGAGTCATTTTTCTTTATGTGGTTGAGTCTTTTCTTGTTTGTGGGTGAAATAATTTTATCCAAAAGGTGTTTGTGGAGCCAACCTAAGATCGACCATGTTCATTCAATAGGTCCAATGGCTTCCAACGGCAAAAACAACAAGGGTGAGAACATCTCCGTGTCCAACGAAAGGCTCTTCAACATAATAAGATCCATGGGGGAACAAATGGATAGACTTGTCGAGGATGCCCGCCGCAAGGATGATTTGTGGCAAGACCGTCTTGATCTCGAGAGAAAAATTCACAAGGAAGAAGTGTCCGAACTTAAGGCTTGTTTGCAAGAGCTCACCAACAACAAGGCAAAGGTCAACGGTAAAGCACACTCAAGTGGCTCACCCCTCAAAAGTCACAAAGGTGCCACCAACGACCGTGTCTATACCCGTCTCAATGGCATGACCATCACCGAGTCCTACGAAGCTTTCAAAACCAAGGGACAAGTTTCTCCTCTCCAAGGTTACAAGCAACCACAACCGTTACGTCGCAACCATGCCCACCACAAGTGGTGTGACTATCACCAATGCAGCGGTCATCTCACCGAGGATTGCTTCTCCATCCGCAACATCATCCAAGACTTGATTGACAATGGTAAGTTTACCGTGGTTGAAGAACAACAGTTAGAGAGTGAGAACATGCAAGAACTCATCAAGGAAGGGGCTCAGATTTGAAATAGGGTCTCAACAAGAGATCATGCCGCAAGGAAGGCTACAACGACAATGGGGACTACAGCAACAATTTCCGTTTCTCTTTCTCTACCTAGTAATAGGAATAATAAAAAAAGAGTCAAAGTCCTCTTTAGTGTGCATTAAAGTTTTCTCTCGTCCCATGTTCAATGTCGAGTCTTATTATCAAATAAAAGTCGTTCTTGTCCTCATACACTATTCCAAGTTGTTCAATTTAATTCTTGGTAAAATGATGAAAAGATGTCTAAACAAGTTTTAGAACGAAGGCCATCGCTTGAACGCCTAGGGGCTAAACATCGACGACGGTATCAACAACGAAGACATCAAAACATCAACGGCGAAATCAAGCCAAAGAAAGGTGAAGCAACAACCATGGAGAAAAATCAAGCAATGTTTTAAAGGGGGATTAAAAAAAAAAGGCTCGCTAGGTTGAAATCCTCAAATCAACCTAGGCAAAAGTTAGAGCCCCCAAAAAAAAAAAAAAAAAATCCCCCTCAATCAAAGAAGTTCACAACAACAACATCATTCCACCAAACGAAGGACGAAGCAACATCAACAACAATCACGACGAAGCAACAATTCATCACGGCGAATGGAGAATCCACAAGAACTACGGTGACCTGAGCCTCTACACTGGAGGAACGTAGGCAACCTTCGGGTCCGGTCTCATGCAAGAAAGAAGATATGTTTAGCCCTAGCGCGTTATGGTGATCGGCCTTCATCTCGAACTTGTCAAGACATCTTTGTACGATTCATTTGCCAATGAATTAATCACCTCAAGATTGAACAACTTTCCTAGATTTGGAATCACTTTCCGTTCCTTGTCGAGTCTAGGGCTTCTATTCTTTTTGCATACTCCCAATTTCTTGCAATCAAATTGGGGCTTTCCTTCTCTTCTCTCTTAATGACTTACTTGCCTTCGTGAGTCATTCAACAAATATATACAAAGTCAATACTAGGGACACTTCCTTAGTCGAGTCAATGTCACTCATCTTTAGTGACAAAAGGTCTTCACCGCAAATCACATGTCTTATCTCCTCACCCAGAGTCAATGCACACTTCCTCATTAATTGAGTCAAAAAAAAAAAAAAAAGACGCAAAAGAGATGCCCGCTAGATTGAAAACCCGAAAGGGCGGTCTAGGCAAAAAAACAGGGTGCGTCATAAAAAAAAATGAGAGAGTGAGAGAGAGAAGGGAAAGAGAAATGGAGATCTCCGGCCTTTAAGGAAGACAACTGCACAAGTTCTACATTGGGTCTCCTCAGCAAGTCAATTCCCCACCGAGTCAACTTTGGGATTGCAAAAGGCTCGACAAGATATGGCACCATCAAAGGTTGTCTTGGGTTATTGGCATCATTCTCCAGCAGTGTGCATTTTTGGGTTCATGAAAAGAAGGCCCGTGGTAACCAAGACCCATCCGAGAACGAGCCTATCATAAAAAGGCACGAGGTTGAACAAATAATCCCTAGCTAGTCAATAGGCTTGGGCAGCAAATAGCAACAACATGTGTCTCAGTTTTCAAAGCTTCTTCAAGTATGTGCTTCTAAAGTACGCCGAAAGGCTCCCGAGAAATGGAGTAGCTCTTGCCACGTCTTCTCATGTTTGTTCCATCGCACGAGGATGAGTCACTCTTGCTTTGCTCAACAAATGGTGACGCCCTAGGGGCTATGTGACTCAAGAACAAGGGCTTCTTTTGCTTCATTTGACAATCAATAAGCACTAGGGGCTATGCTCGAGAAAAATGTGTGAGACTATCCTGAAAGTCTCCCAAAAAGGATGTCAAAAAAAGCCCTCTTGTCATGAGTGCCCGTACTCGTTCCCCCAATCAAGGATGGACCTTTCTCGCAATCAATGATGGCACTCTAGGGGCTACGGTCAAGTCTTAAAGGCTCCCTCGGCAAGAAGAAATTCACTTCAATGTCCCCAGCAACATTTGAAGCTTTATACCGAAAGGTCTCAAGGGGCTTCGCAATCTACAATCTTTTGGGCTACGGCATTACAGTGATACAAGCAAAGGGCAATATTGGGGCTTCGTAATTAACAAGATTTTGGGCAGTGGTACCCGAGCAATGCAATTTGGGAGTAGTCTTATGGCTCCATGAAAGGGATCAAACTTCAATGGTCCCTCAACACTTCCAGTCAAAAGGCCTCTTGGTTTTAAATGAAGGCTCCGATGATATGAATGAATTTGATGATTCTTATTAGAACTCACAGCGAGATTCTGAAGGAAGTCTTAGAGAAAAGAAAAAAGATTCAATATGCTAGACTCACCCGGCTGAGTTATGGCGGGCAATGCCAATATGTTAACTCTAGAGACAGAGTTACGGCCAATCCCAATGTTTCTGCAATACAGCACCCCCTTCTCCAAGATCAAAAGCATAGGCTGCATCCGAAGATCCGTCGTCGGTTCAACTCAAGAAGACTCTAGCAAACATACCGTTCGAGACTTTATCACACCAAGACCTTATCATCTGCAACAACATCACCATCTCCCACGAGACGTCTCCCGAAGACCGTACTACATTTGGGTATCAACCACAAAAAGGGTCATCCATCTCCAAGCAAGAGAAAGAAGGAGATCGCCTTCAAGAGTTCTTCCCAATAGCGCCATCCGCTCCCAACATAATGCTAAACCGATTTGAGGCTTCACACCGAAAGGTCTCCACATCCCGCCATCTACAAAGCCCATGACATTTGGGGCTTAGCAATCTCTCAAAGCTTGTATCAATGATCTTCTCTTGGGGCTTGCCCACGTCAACAACAAAAGACGGTTTATTTGAATGGGCTAAGAGTTGATTCATCTTGGGGCTTCATAAGCCACCCAAAGTTCAGCATCCGAGGGGCTTTACAATCAGCAACCCCTTGGCATCTCGGCATCAATAGTCCCTTTTGAATCCCCATAACCGACACATATCTTGGGGCTAGACATCAATTTTGTTGGACACCACGGCAACGACGACAGAATTCAAAGCGAGGCAATCCGGACTTCGACCGGACATGACTTGATCTTGGGTTGGCTTTACAAACACACAATAGTCAAAATGGTTCACCCACGAACTAAAAAAAAAAAATCTTTTTCTCACGTGTGTGCATATTCTTTCTTTCTAATTAAAAAAAAAAATAAAATATTTTCTTTCTTGTGCAAAAGTATGTGCTTTACTTTGCTTTGCTCCTAGCATT
Source organism: Campanula takesimana (assembly GCA_026119855.1). Taxonomy (NCBI): domain Eukaryota; kingdom Viridiplantae; phylum Streptophyta; class Magnoliopsida; order Asterales; family Campanulaceae; genus Campanula; species Campanula takesimana. The sequence goes on from JAOWBW010000891.1 coordinate 184,095, forward strand.
CCTCCCCAGCACTCCCCAGCATCCTTGAACTACGCTGGTCTGATTCCTTCCAAGGGATACATAGGCAGCCTTTTGGCACGACCAACCCACCATCCGGAATACCATCTCGCCGACACTCCATCAAAAGCGAATTCAACATCAAAGGCAGCGACACTCTCCGCCAAAGCATCTACCACAACATCACAAATCCATCCAACGGCAATGGTAAGTGAAGGTATGGACATCATTCATCTCTCTCAAGCAAATCTCTCCTTTCAAAAATCACACCGCACACAAAATCACTTTCTCCATTCTTACAAAAACTCTCTCTCATGCAAAACTGCTTTCAAATCACATTGCACCACGAGCACAATTTCTCTCTTCATTTCACACTTCATGCACAAACACATATACCTGCCAAGCACACACATAACAGGTACCACCACGAAGTCAACAGCATCCACTACTCAAGGCACTTCATCCCCAGCAGAAAATGGTCCACAGTCAACCATGCCCGCATCCCCACGATAAAGCCAACAGCAACTGCAGCTCTAGACATCAATTTGGTCCACGGTGATCCCGGAATTAGCAAACGGATCCCACATTCAGCAAACGAATCCCGCCTCAGCAAACGGATCCCGCATTCAGCAAACGGATCCCGCTTTCAGCAAACGGATCCCGCATTCAGCAAACGGATCCCGCATTCAGCAAACGGATCCCGCATCAGCAAACGGATCCCGCTTCAGCAAACGGATCCCGCATCAGCAAACGGATCCCGCTTCAGCAAACGGATCCCGCTTCAGCAAACGGATCCCGCTTTAGCAAACGGATCCCGCATTCAGCAAACGGATCCCGCATTCAGCAAACGGATCCCACACCAGCAAACGGATCCCGCACCAGCAAACGGATCCCGCAATCAGCAAACAGATCCCGCTTCAGGAAACGGATCCCGCCTCAGCAAACGGATCCCGCTTCAGCAAGACGGATCCCGCCAATAAAGCCGCTCACACAGGGAGCGCACCCCTATCTTTCACAATTTCAAAATTCCCCTCTTTCTTTAAATTGCGGCTGTGGTGGGCCGCCTCAAGCCACCACACCTTTTTACAATTTTGTGGCCGTGGTGGGCCGCCTCAAGCCACCACACCTTTTTAAAATTTTGTGGCCGTGGTGGGCCGCCTCAAACCACCACACCTTTATAAAATTTTGTGGCCGTGGTGGGCCGCCTCAAGCCACCACACCTTTTTAAAATTTTTGGCCGTAGTGGGCCGCCTCAAGCCACCACACCTTTTTAAAATTTTGTGGCCGTGGTGGACCACCTCAAGCCACCACACCTTTTAAAAAACTTTGTGGCCGTGGTGGGCCGCCTCAAGCCACCACACCTTTTTAAATTTTTGTGGCCGTGGTGGGCCGCCTCAATCCACCACACCTTTTTTAAAATTTTGTGGCCGTAGTGGGCCGCCTCAAGCCACCACACCCTTTCCATCCGCGAAAGCCGGTCACACAGGGAGTGCACTCCTATCCTTTGTAATTTCAAATTCCTGCTTTATCGAGTCTTTGTTTTCTCTTGTCGATGTCCTCAGCGGTTGTCTTTCTTTCGTCGACGCGTTTTGCTTCGCAATCCACGTCGCTGAGGGGCTCTGTAGACACCCCGCCTTGGACCTCTCACCCCTATTACATACATATTATTTTTATTTAACTTGATTTTGTTAATTTCTGTTATTTCCGTTAAGTTCCTAACTGATTCCGTTAGTTTTGGACTAAACTGCATAACAGAGTTAACTTTTAGAGTCATTTCTGTCATTCTGTCGTTTTAACCCGTGGGCGCTTCCGGCACCGTCAATGGGTCGCGCGCGCGTTTGGTCCAATAGGCCGGACCCTCGCGCTTCCCGCTTTGGCAGTAACGGATAGCACCATTTTCCCTCCCTTTTCTTATTTAGAAAATCTCTTCTTGATCACAAACACCTCCATTTTACATCCACATTCATTCCCCCTTATTTCATAACTCCCAAATCCTTTATTCTAGCCATTCTTCATAAAAACAAAATATTTCATTTTATTATTATTTGATTTTCTTTTATTTCTTTCATTAATTCTTTTATTTATCTTTTTCTTGATTGGTCAATTCCATTTCACATGGATTGACCAATTTCCCTCCAACCTTTCCCTCCTAATTTTACCTATAAAAACCATCATCTCCTACCTTGGAAAGGGACCTCATTTTTAGACTTGAATTTTCTCTATACACAATTCTCTACACAAATTCTCCTAACAAGAGTTCTTCGTAACAAGACTCTACACAAATTGTTCTACAACAATTTCCTTACAACAACACCATTTTCAAGTCCAAGTTTGAAGTCCTCTTTCTTAAGGTACTTTATTCTTCTTCTCTCATTTATTCATGTCTAGTCAATGTATGCAATCTCCATAAAAAGGGATACAACCAAAAGGCTACTTCACTATTGAAGTTTGGTCAAGGTTACATCCCAACATTTTAATTCCACTTTAATTTACATTCTCATTTCTTAATGTAATTATCTAGCAATAATTCGACATGTAATCATTTGACATTTAATTAATAAAAGTTTTCATCTTTTTATTTCCCCTTTTCCTTTACATTATAATTGTTAGCACATTTTTATATTAATTAATTGAAGGACATTTAGCATTAGAACACCAAAAGTAGCAAGACCCGCGTAAGCGGGGCGGAGTGGGTGTTTAAGTACTTCCCACTCCGTCACCTAACCCCCGAACCCTTCTCTCCCGAATCTCTGGTTTTCGTACAAAAAAGGCTATTTTCTTAGGTTTTCTCACGTTCCTCTAAAACGTGGGTGGCGACTCTTAAAATCAATTAGACATCCTAGGTAATTTACCGCTCTAGCCAAGCCGTGGTCCCCCGGGGTATCTACAAGATCACCCAATAAAAATGTTTTTTTTTTTTAAAATGAAATGGTGAATTCCCCAAAGTGCGTGGCTCGTGTCTTTCCCCAAAATTTTACCCTTCGAGTCAAATTGATTTTCCCTCCTTACTCAAAGCATGGTTTTCCCGAGAATCTCGCCAAAGTGTCCTTATGGTTTGTTGGTCCCTTGTGTGATAGGAAGCAATAGAAGCTAAGTCTATCACAGCAGAGCCTGATATAAGGTTGGACGTTCAATCCCGACTGGAAGGACGGGTAAAGCTTCTGGAAAGGATGGTTAGTACAATGGGAAAGCGGGTTCAGGAATTGGAAGCTAGCCGCAATGGTGTAATCAATATGGCCCAACAGATTCGTGAGGAGGTCAAAGAAATCCTTCACGAAAGAGTTGAAGAAGTATGGGAGAAGGGTGGCAGGAAGTTCAAAAAAGACATTGAGGAAAGGTGTGATTGTCGATACGAGCTCATGCACAGCCGAGCGGAGCTGACTGATGAGATGGAAAGGCATAACTCAAGACATACCCAAGAGTGCCTCCATGAGATTGTGAAATCCATTTAGGAAATCAAGAAATTCTCTCAAAGGTCATCATCTCCACCAAAGGCCACCTCCAATAGTTCAACCCGAGGCGAGCAAGGGACCCCCGAGAAAATCCAATCCATCGCTTTGTACCACGGCAAACCCGCAGCCGTCATAGGAGGTGTGCTTCCCCAAGGAAAAGGAGCTTACTACCATTGGTTCCATGATCTGGTAATGCCCAGAGATCAGATTCTAGATCGATTTCTAGATATCAGAAAAATCAAGTTGCTCAGCCGCAACGTGATTTGGAATGAACCTCCTTCCCAGCGCTGCGATCAGAAACAACATTGCAGATATCACCAAGCCTTGGGTCATTCCACAGGAACCTGCCTAGCCCGAGAAACAAGATCAAGGAACTTATTGATGAGGGAATCATCACAAAAAAGGGAAATCAATGGGTGTAAACCCGAGTGAAATCAAGGAAGCCCAGATTGTAAAAAAAAAAAAAAAAAAAAAAAAAAGGAAAGTAGGTAGGTAGGAAGTGGTCTAGTTAGGTTCTAAGGTCTCCCAAAAGTCCATCATGGACATGTTTTTACTTTCCCTAAGCCTTACAAGGCAAGGTTGTGTAAAAGGCATCAAAATGGTATGTGATTGGAGCCCATCCACGGTAGAGTCATTCGAGTCTGTAAAAAGTTTGAATCCTCTGTGCAATGAAACAGTTATTTTCCTTCTACTCTCTCTAGACTTGAAACATTATTTGCAAATTATATTAATTCTTGGAATTGCCTTACTTAATATTATCAAATGATTGCTACGTCCCCAAATGATGAATTGACTTCTAAGTATACTAGTCAATAACGACTCATTAAGGACGAATGAGCTCAACACAAATAAAAGCGTTCAACGCAAACAATCAATCTTGATATGAATAAATGTTGTGATCAATTGGCATGAAGAAACCATTAATGGCAAGCCTTCCCCGATACACATTCCCCGATACACAATCCGATACACTTTTCCATGCAAATCCTCGATGCAAATCAAAAGGCATCCCAAGACAATGAAAGTGAAAGGATGTTGTTGCTCAACCACCAAAAAAAGTCAACCCTGATCGCACGTGCGCAATCAAGCAAAGGACTTCCCAGATCTTCAAAGTCAAAGCTAGAAGTGATGGATATTCCACCAAGGGAGCCACGAATAAGCCAATGTCCCAGATAGCAAGTTGGGGCTAATGTTCCCCTCTCTCTAAAAAAATGGAAAGTGGGAAAGGAAATGAATGGGGAAAGGAAGTCTATCTCGAAAGACGACCAAGAAGGGACCCGCCTCAGAAGGGCCCATTCATCTCAAAAGGAGTTCACCACAGAGCAAATGATCCACATCGAAAGGGCAGCAACATCCTTCAAAAGGACATCAACCCCAACAAAAGGTGGTACAAGGCCGAACTACGGCGACCTGAGCTCCTAAAACTGAGGGGAACGTAGGCAACCTTCGGGTCCGGTCACAACATGAAATAAAATCATCAAACCTTGGTTCTCTCCAAAATGACCAAGTCTCTTTCCCCCAGTCTCATCAATGACCGATTTTCCCAGAAACGCTTAGCCCGGTCAAATCAAAGGCCGATCCCCTAAACACATCTCCTTTCTCAATCTTGCCGTTGATCGAATCCTAATCTTAATTGATCACGACATTTACGCATGTTAAGGGTAATTGCTTGTAGTAATCCTAACTTAATAATGAACCTGGTCCATTCGAGCAATCATTTTGACAATCTTAACTAAGGGGAATTTCAAATGTCTCGACAAGTCTTCTCTTCCACATTTTAGGAAATAGCCAAACACTGAAATTCTGTCCATAGGCTTCCTTCCTCAGAAAAGAGACTTACTCCCGTAAGGGCCTATGTCTGTTCTTCCTTTGAGAAAGCGTAACTTGCTCCTGTTCATGTCTCGAGTCAACTAGACCACTCCTAGGAAAAGAAAGTGAGAGGTGAAAAGTGAGCAGACCGATACGATTGAAACCCAAAAAAGATGGCCCATGCAAAGGATAGGTCACATTCCGAATGAAGGAGGGTTCAAAACAAAGGAGGCTCCACACCCAAGGAAAGTTGGCACCCGAGAGACACCTCCCGTTCGAAAAGTAAAACCGGGGCTAGCAAGTCACGATAAGAACATTGGAGAGATTAACGGAAAAGTCATGCTTTGGTAAACCCAGTTAGGTCAGAACCCAGAGTCATAATCCCCCGATAAAGGTTCCCAGATTTTGGAAATTCCCTAGAGGTCCTCAAAATTTTGGTCAAAAAAGTCAACCCTCTGCGTCAACCGTACGGATGGTTTGTCCCCTGTAAACAATTCATATGAGCAGCCCATACCAGCAGGCTACCCACAAATGAGACCTATTCTCATCTGCTCAAAACGTGTCAAAACATGTCACAGTCCATGCATAATTGAGTCTAAACACATTCCCGGGGATTCCCCACAAATCACAACACCAAAAAGCCCTTCTTAAGGCCCGAATCATGCATTTAAATGAATTTTCAAAGAAAAAAGTTTTTGAGCATTAATAGAACAACAGGTTTTCATATGCCTTGTTTTTGAAAAATAAAACAAAACAAAAGAAAATTGTCGAACAGGTACACCCTAGTCAGAATCTAGGTACGGATCAACGGGAGTAGAGTCGGATACCCCAAGGGGCTGAGACGGATACATGGTCGGGTCAAAGAAAAATAGAGACTCCGCTAAACCCATATCGCCACCAGAGGAAGATTGGCCAGGGAAGAAAGAGGGCGGAATCTAAGAAGAGAGACCCGGACGGCTAATAGGCAGAGGCTCGATGCGCTCTAAGGCTAGGTGAGCAAAAGGATCTGGAGCGGTCTCATGAATGCTCGTGCCTCGAAGAGAATCCCAAAAAGAGGCCAAATCGGTAGCACCTAGGGATGCGAACATAGGAGGGAGGCAGCTCTACGCTTGAGGCCCTTTTGCGAGGCCTCTCCTCACCGCTCACCGAGCCCCGGCCCGGCCCAAAGCTATACTCGGCCCGAGGACCCTTGGAAGAACGGCCGATAAACCTCTTGAGCCACCTCTTGGCCCGCCCCATGAAAGTCGGCCGCCGCAGCAATGGCCGTCCCGCAATCTGCATGAAGGGATGAAACAACTCAGCAAAGAAAGAGATGGAAATGTGGGATATGTGTGCACAGATGGAAGAGAACGTATACGTATCATTGGGAATCTCTTTGACTGGGGCTTCCCCTCCTGTAAGAGGCAAGTCCACCATGTGAACCCTACCGTCTGTATGAATGAAGGAATAATCCACCCACACCGGATGAGCTACCCCAGAAGCCACCACTTTCGGCGACCGCAACCTTGTGGCCACAAAGCGGCCATATGTCTCGTCAATGATCAAACCAGCAGCATCCGCTCCTATGAGGAAAGGGTCATCCCCACGGTCAGCAGCGAACATGGTCTCAGGAGGATCCACGGGCACCCTCTGCATGAGCCCCAGCCCATGCTGTCATAAGACCCTTTTCGCCTAAATAAAAGGCCTCGCCCCGGAATCCCACCAGCATCCTCCTCTGCCTAGTCACCCTCAGAGCCTCACTCAAACCAAAATCTATCTCCTGCTCCTCATACCTAAACCAAGGAAAAAGTTTGAGCTCCACCGGCATAGCTCCCCTCAGCACCGCCTTCACATCAGCGTAAAGAACAGCGACTCATCCCTTGGACCCCTCTTTTCCCGAGCCTCCCTAGCCCAGCAAATCATGGTCAAAAAATGGAAACTATGGTCAAGAGTCGGCCTCTATGGGTAGTTGCCAAACACCTCGTAGTACCAAGCCTGAAAAGGAAAAGGCAGGAAAACCATCAGCACCAAAAATGAGGTGGAGGCCAAATGCAAAGAGTAAAGCAAAGGCAGAAAAGAATGAAAAAGTAAAAGAAAAATACCTCTAAGACGAATCAGAAGCAATCCAAAGACTTGCTCGCCTTCCGACTATACTTGTCAAGCTCCATGTATAGCTCGGCAAGGCCTGTCTCTCCCCTAGTGATGCCCCTGATGGTCTCCGGTGAGACCAAATAGCCTAGGAAAGGAAACATGCACGTTGTGTCGGCATTGGAAAAAATTGTATTGCCAAGAAGGAGCCACACGTAGGAGCGCCCGAGTTGCTCAGCTGTAATCCGGCCCGCTGCATATTCTGGAAAGTTGGCCCGGATGTCCCTCTCGACATTCTCCACAAGGATACCCAAACCTTTGGTGGGGCCCGTAAAGCCAATGAGCGCCCCAATCTCTGCCTCAAGGATCCTATCCCTCCACATAACCGGCCGCCCATCAAAAGATAGCCCGGTGATCACCGAAAATTCCGCGGGAGTCACAGTCACCTCCCCCCAACCCAAATGAAAAGTATGGGTCGAGTCCCACCAATACTCCCCAAGGGCGTTAAGAAGCCCCATACTTTTGTTGGTGTTAACCAACTCGCCCACGGCATAATGAAAAGCACCAAACCAGTGCGCTCCACCCACTCCCTCAGACCGGGTTCACCATCAATGGACTCAGGCATGGCCTCCCATAAGGAGAAGCAAGCGTCCGGAGACCCTCGAGATTTGGGATCACCGCCCTGCAGGTAAAACAGCAAAGGTATGAATAACACAATTTAAAATACCGATGCACATGCTCAATGCAAAATGAACATATTGAAAAATGTTTTTCGTCCCCTTTCAAATGGCATAGACATTTGAAGGCCGTTTTGAGAAAAAAAAAATCCCCTTCATAACATGTAACAAATAATCCTAGGCAACGTTAGCATGCACATAAACATGTCAAAATGGCTAGTCCAACCTAAGGTACAAGCATTTTATGTACAAAAGTGTAGGATCACACTTTAATTGTCAAAGGCGTAGCTAGGCATGTCCAAATGAAAAAGCAAATACATGTCCTCGATCATTGTGACTCCAATTTCATGAAAATGAGTTCAATTTCACAAAATGACCCAAGAAGTACAAAAATCCTAATTTGCATGAACATAAACCCTAGGTTTAAGAAATACATCAATCAAGAAAGGAATGGCTTAGGATGTACTTACCCTATCACCTTGGCACAAATGCAAGGTAGGAGATTTGTAGAAACCCGCTCCTGCATCCCTGAGATCAACGGTGTAGCCTCGGAAGTTTCGGGCCATGTCGAGCCTATTCTTAGCCCCTCTAGGATAGCCAACGCGTGCCCGTCCCGCCATGAACAATCTTTGAACAATCTAAGGAAGAAAATTCGAAATTTGATGGAGTTTTCCCTCTCAATTTCGTCTCCGCCTTCTCTATTTTCCGACTGGGTTTTAGAAAAGTAAGCAAATCATCCGTATGGTTGCTGTGTTTTGAAAAAGAAGGGACGACCCCTCAATCCGTACGGATGGTTTGGGCGAGGATAATCTCAGCCCAAAATTTACACTCTGGCCCCTGGCGCCTTGAACAAAGCTCCCCCTAGGTTCCCGAAATAGAACTTAGGCCTTCCCCTTAGGAAATGTCCAAAATCCTCATAAGTGTGAAAAAACACTTTAGGCAGTCCCCACGCGACGTAAGCCATTGCTTTGTTTGAACAGTGTGAAAATACACTTAGGCTGTCCCTGACGTAAGCCCAGTAAAATCGAAAAGTTTAATACTTAGGCAGTCCTTGACATAAGCCCAGTAAATTTTGTGAAGATTGCCTAGTGTGAACATACTTAGGCGGTCCCACGCGATGTAAGCCCATTGCTTTGTTTGAATAGTGTGACAATTCACTTAGGCGGTCCCCACGCGATGTAAGCCCATTGCTTTGTTTGAATAGTGTGAAAATACACTTAGGCAGTCCTTGACTTAAGCCCAGTAAAACCTTGTCCCCTAAATGAACATACTTAGGCGGTCCCCATTGTGAAAAATGTTGCCTTAGCAAACACTTTAGGCAGTCCTCAATGTAAGCCCAGTAAAACTTTGTCCCGGCCGTCCTTAGTGGGACGTAAGACCAGTTTTCCCATCAAACTCCCCAAAGATGGATTTGACCCAAGCCTTAGTCCCCCAGAGTGGTCATTATAGGTTGAAGCCTCTGTCCCGGCCGTCCTTAGTGGGACATAAGACCAGTTTTCCTGTCAAACTCCCCAAAGATGGAGTTGACCCAAGTCTTGACCCAGAATGGTCATTATAGGTCAAAGCCTTTGTCCCGGCCGTCCTTAGTGGGATGTAAGACCAATTTTCCTGCCAAGTTGCCCATATCTCGCCTCTAACCCCTGAGAGTCATGCCTGTTCCTTTTAGTCAACCCTCTTCATAGAGCCAAGTTGACCATGTCTCGCCTCTGACCCACTAAGAGTCATGCCCGTTCTTTTGAGTCAACCCTCTCCATAGAGCCAAGTTAACCAAGTCTCGCCTCTGACCCTCGAGAGTCATGCCCATATCTCACCTCTGACCTCTGAGAGTCATGCCCATGCCTTGTAGTCAACCCACTCCATAGAGCCAAGTTGACCATACCTCGCCTTTGACCCCTGAGAGTCATGCCCGTGCCTTGTAGTCAACCCTCTCCATAGAGCCAAGTTGACCATATCTTGCCTCTGACCCCCGAAAGTCATGCCCATATCTCGCCTCTGACCCCTGAGAGTCATGCCCATTCCTTTGAGTCAACCCTCTCCATAGAGCCAAGTTGACCACGTCTCGCCTCTGACCTGCCAAAAGTCATGCCCGTTCCCCTAGGAGAGGATGACAGATATCCACCTATCCCTTAGGTTTGAGTAGCCTTAAAGTTTCTCACCCCTTCCGAACTACGTTAGGCTTGATTCCCCGCAAATGGGATACATAAGAATCCTATACCCCTAGGACCAGCCACGGAACCAAATCGGTCAAAGCCGTCTTCCCATCAGATTGGGATGCTTATTTTTTTTTATCGACAACCTCACTTTTTCCAAAGAAACGTTGCCGAGGGGCTCTGTAAGTACCAAAATCTGAAATTAACCAACTTTAGAGGAATTCTTAGCACCATTCAGGGATAAACTGATAGGCTGGGACCTCACTAAGATAAACCTAAAATTCCAGGACAACTCTGGAATTAAAATTGGAAACATCCCGAAGCTCGCCATGCTGAGCCATATGGATGGTTTGGACGCGGGAGGGGCCAATCCGTACGGATGGTTTGGGAACCCTCAGTCCCTATAAATTGGACCCTTGGCTGATCATTTTAGGGGGGAGAAAATCATTTTGTGTGTAAACTCTGCCAAACTGAGAGCAGATTTGGGATATAAACATCCTTAAGTAAAAGAGAGAAAGAAGATAGGCTTAGAACCAAAATTGGTGAGGCCGCCTTCTCCCCATCTTCTCTTCATCTCACAATCTATGTTATTTTGCCTTATTTACATTATGTCTTTACTATTCTTGCATATATTATGAATTGGAACCAAGTTCTTGATATGAATCAATGATACCCCCATGTTCTATGCATGATAAAGGGTTCAAACCTAAGATGATCAAGGCTTGTTAACATTTACTGTCTTTACATTAATGCTCTTTACATTATGTCTTTACTTTTATGCAATTTATGTTATGTCTTTACATTTATGCAAGTTAAATTCAATGTCTTTACTTTTAAGATGATTTTATGGTGAAATGATCAAGTTTGGATGGTAAAGATTCGATATTTATCCATCCAAAGGTTGATTTCTTACTTCCCCAAAGTCTTTTCTTGGATGAATCATCCATTTGGATGTTAAAGTTTCCATCTTTAACCATCCAAATGATGATTTTGGCTCAAATGTCATGTTCATCACCTTTCCTAATTCTTTCCCAATTATTGCCTTGATCACACCCAAAACCTTGTATTTTGGTGTTTAATTAGTAATTAAGAGCATAGGGATGATTTAATTCAAGCTTTATGTGAATAAATAATCTGGAAAGATGTATAACAGTTCAGCTTCAGCAGAATGCTCTATTTCTGCCTGAAACTGGACTGATTTCTTGATAATCTGTAAAAACCCTAGGGATGACCTTCCCAGCCGTACGCCTAGTTTGGTCAGAGGGGTGAATTTTCAGTCTTTCCCCTTTTCTGTTAAAATCTTTACAAAACTACCCCTTTTGGTTAAGTTTCTAACTGATTTTGTTAAAAGTTAGTTTCTCCCATTTTCAAGAACACACACACACACATTTGCACAATTTTACCGAACTTTAGGGAGACTCGGTTTCTTCCGAGGCACTTTGGGTGAACTACCGGTTGAGTTCTTCCCAAAGCGTAACCTGACCTCCGAATCCTTTGTCTCTAACCATTTTTCGTTAGGTTTAAAGTTAAACTAACGTGGCAACTCCGTTAAACATTGAAAGTGCCGTGTTTGATTCTCGAGTGAACCTTCTCCCGTTTTCCCACGGGTATCTTACAGTGGCGACTCTGCTGGGGAATAAAGTGTTTTCAAACTTCTTTTTAGAAGCTTTGGGGACACTTTTGTGTGGGTCAAACTCTCGTCCCCATTTGTTGACTTTGTGCATGTTTTGTGTGTGTTTTATGTTTCTATTCTGATTTCTGGGAGTGAAACTATTCTGGAAATGCAATAAACTGGGGCTTGATGATCAGAAGCTGAAAATTTGCAAAAATAATGGAGCTACTGCTCTAGCCGTACGGCTAGTTTGTCTCGGCCCACAGAATGCTCCAAGCTAACAATTTTGTGCAGGGCAGAAGGTTCTGATGGTCCTCTTGCATTTCTTCTTGTCCAGGTTCCATTTACAGCCTCTACTTGTGCACATTTACCTTGTTTTAGTTACTTAAGCCAAAAAAGGATTTTCAAAGCTTGGTAATGCACAAATCTTTTGGACATAAAATTGGGTTTTCAAAGCCTCATTGTGCATTACCCCTTTTATAAAAGTTTTGGTTTCTCAAATTATTTTGTTGTGCACAACCTTTTTGTACAAATGATTTTCAAAAGGTTGTTGTTCTGGTTGTAAAATTTTGGTTTCAAAAAACCTTTGGTTGTGCACAACCTTTCCATGTACAAAGTTTTGATCCTTGCTTGTTCATATCCTTTCTTTATTACTTGTGCAAATGCTTGTTCATTATGCTTGTTCATATATTGTTCATACATTGTTCATGATATTAAAACAAATTGAAAATTCCTATTTTGACTCAAAAAGGAACATAGAAAGCTTCACACAACGTGCACTTGACCTTGTGCACGTTCCAAAAACCCTTTAAACCCGGGATGGATGCCACGATGCAGCTTGATTGGTGCTCTTGTGCCCTTCTCGCGCGCACGGGTCCATTCCACCTCCCCTTCTGAGCCGAGTCAACCACACATGTCCGTGACACACAAATACGATGACCTTGGTTAGTTTTTGGTCTAGCTCACGTCATCACGTCCCTAATACTGCCCGAAGTTGATTATGACCAAGTTAACGCCCGAGTCACGATTCCTTGTGAAAGCAAGTGTGACCAAGGTCATCTTTGACCCGGTCCTTGACTTATGCGTTAATTCCAACCATAATTAACCGAAGTCATGTATTAAGGATAGGGTGGCACCGTGTCGTTAAGCCCCAATGTTTGATTCATCCTAATCATCCTTAAGTCTATATGGTTGAGGTTAAAGACCCCTCGTTAAACGAGGTCATGCCAAATTTTCGTTAAGGCACTGAGCTAATCTTGACCTTAACCGGGGCTTAATTATGATAAGAATGGCCCATGCATTGGAACTTTGCGACACGCTAGACCCTAGGTTTTGTTCTTTCGGTCGGTGCAAGTTGCGTGCCCTATAGGACCCTCGCCCGGGATAGTCCGTCCTTAGGAGTGTGCAATACAGGTGAAATACGAGGAGCTTATAGACGTAGTGATGGCCTCCACTGATACAGGACTTAGATTAGTTGCGAAAAAGAAGAGAAATCTTTTCCAACAATAGGAATAAAATGCGTTTTAAATAAAGCTCGAACAATAAATGGAAACACGTTTCTAAGTTGCGCTTTAACGTTTGTTCATGTGAAAGATCAACCAATAAAAATGTTTTTTTTAAAAAAAAATGAAATGGTGAATTCCCCAAAGTGCATGGCTCAGGGTCTTTCCCCAAAATTTTACCCTTCAAGTAAAAATCGGTTTTCCCTCCCGAGTCGAATCTCCTTGTGTCAAAGTCCATTTCTTACTCAAAACCATTTCATTTAAAAAAAAAATGAAATGGTTTGCCTTATTTACATTATGTCTTTACTCTTCTTGCATATATTATGAATTGGAATCAAGTTCTTGATATGAATAATTGGTACCCTCATGTTCTATGCATGATCAAGGGTTCAAACCTAAGATGATCAAGGCTTGTTAACATTTAATGTCTTAACATTAATTCTCTTTACATTATGTCTTTACTTTTATGAAATTTATGTTATGTCTTTACATTTATGCAAGTTAAATTCCATGTCTTTACTTTTAAGATGATTTTATGGTGAAATGATCAAGTTTGGATGATAAAGTTTCAATTTTTATCAATCAAAATTTGATCTAACTCCAATAATGTCCCTTTGGATGGTAAAGATTCAATCTTTATCCATCCAAAGGTTGCTTTCTTACTTCCCCAGGGTCTTTCCTTGGATGAATCATCCATTTGGATGTTAAAGTTTCCATCTTTAACCATCCAAATGATGATTTTGGCTCAAATGCCATGTTCATCACATTTCCTAATTTTCCCCAATTATTTCCTTGATCACACCCAAAACCTTGTATTTTGGTTTTTAATTAGTAATTAAGAGCATAGGGATGATTTAATTCAAGCTTTATGTGAATAAATAAACTGGAAAGATGTAAAACAGTTCAGCTTCAGCAGAATGCTCTGTTTCTGCCTGAAACTGGACTGATTTCTTGATAATCTGTAAAAACCCCAGGGATGACCTTCCCAGCCGTACGGCTAGTTTGGTTAGATGGGTGAATTTTCAGTCTTTCCCCTTTTTTGTTAAATTTTTTACAAAACTACCCCTTTTGGTTAAGTTTATAACTGATTTTGTTAAAAGATAGTTTCTCCCATTTTCAAGAACACACACACACATTTGCACAATTTTAACAAACTTTAGTGAGACTCGGTTTCTTCCGAGGCACTTTGCGTGAACTACCGGTTGAGTTCTTCCCAAAGCGTAACCTGACCTCCGAATCCTTTGTCTCTAACCATTTTTCGTTAAGTTTGGGTTTAAAGTTAAACTAACGTGGTGACTCCGTTAAATATTGAAAGTGCCGTGTTTGATTCTCGAGGGAACCTTCTCCCGTTTTCCCGTGGGTATCTTACAACGGACTCGGGCATCTTCCTATGTGCACCTACTGATGTAGATGCTTGTGGAGAAGATAATATTGATGTGACTGCTCATGCGCCTGAACATGTGAGTGAACAGGTGGCTGAACAGGTGCCTGAACAAGTGGCTGAACAGTAGGCTGCTCATATGCATGATAGTTGACAGGTAACGTTTCCGTGTTTTTGGTTTCCTTTTGTATTTTTCCTTTACCTTTTTATATATATAAATTAGGTAGGATGTAATCCATACCTTAATTGTTAGGATTTAGCATAATAATAGGAATTGGGTAAAAGCTTCCTACTGGGTATAAATCTTTGATGTACATGGCTGTAAATTTCAAGGGAATGAAATCATCTTCTCCTTTACATAAATTTTGTGTTCTAACTTCTCATTTAAGGCTAAGGTATCAATAAACTTTATACTGATTAATACATCATAAATACATAAACTTATTTTTCTTTTCTTTTCTTTTTTGACTGAATTATATAAAAATCTTAATGGACTCAGTTTGTGATTATGTAAAAATGAGTCAGATGGAACTGAACTGAATCTCGATTAAAAAATATTTAAAAGAGCTCAAGCTCGGCTGGGCATGATTGAAATCAATTCGACTCAATGTCTATTCATTTATTTAGATTATATCAGTATAAGCTCAACTGAGCCTGAATGTAGGAATATCTTAGCTCAATTTTTCTTGTGCGCATAAGAGCTAATAAAAAATGATGATTAACATGGTTGAAAATTTGTTATTTGACCAAATTATTTTTGGGCCAAATTACTTTACCCCCTAAAGTATCACCGAATCCCCTTTGCACCCCCATTTGAAAGTCAGACTGTTTGGTACCCATGTTTAAAATCGTCACACTATGCACCCCTCGTCAAACATGCATTAAAAAAGTTAACAGAACTGGTTATGGTCTTGTAACGGTGGAGTAATTTGTCATTTACTCAAAATTATAAGGGCATAAATGTCATTCAACCTTAATTGATCCCAAGTCTTTTTCTCCATACAAATGCCACTAACATGCCATCACTTCTACCGCCTAAACCACCATTGTAACCACCTAAACTACCACCAAACCACCCTGCAAAATCAAATTCTTCTTCCCTAGTCATGTAAAAACCAGATCATTTCTTCATATCCAAAGTCAAGCACAACCATATCATTTGTTCATAACCCAAAGTCGAATTCTTCATACCTAAAGTCAAGCAAAACTCAAAATCAAAACCATTTTGGTCCGCCCCTGATAGCAGCCACCTAAATCATGATTTGCAAAATCAAATTCTTCATACCCAATTTTTTGCTTAACCCTACTAGATATATCAAGATTTGTCATAAGCTATGTGACTCAAAACCAAGAATTTCAAAATCAAAACCCAGATTTCAGTCTAACTTAGATCAATTCAAAATCGAAACTCAGATCATTTGTTTATGCTTTTGATTTTGAAGATCTTTCCTATCAAAGTTTCTAGTCGAAAACCTTCAACTTAAATCTGAAATTGAAAATCGAACCCAGATCTCGACAATTGGATATCAAAAATTGGAACAAATTAGAATCAATATTTTGCAGACAAAAATCAAAATACCTATAAAATCGAGAATCAAA
Organism: Campanula takesimana; assembly: GCA_026119855.1. NCBI lineage: Eukaryota > Viridiplantae > Streptophyta > Magnoliopsida > Asterales > Campanulaceae > Campanula > Campanula takesimana. The sequence goes on from JAOWBW010000891.1 coordinate 200,341, forward strand.
ACCTACATGAGTTTCAAAAGTATAAATCTTTTTTCCATATTCGGGTTTCCAAAGTAAGAACAAATTGAAATCCTTCATACCCAAAGTGAAACAAAAGGGACGTTAATTTGGGTTTCAATAATACGACATTCAAATGCTACGACATTCAAATGCTATTGAAATTGATTTCAAACTTGATTGTTGATGACATTGATGAAAAGGGAGGTCGGTCAGAGTTGGGGTTACTGGTCAGAGGTGGTACGGGTTAGTAGTTTACGTGAACCTGGGAGTTTTTTTTTAGTTTTTCCTTTTTCTATTTTCTTCTTTTTCCTTTTTTTTTTTTTTTTCTTTTTCCTTCTATGAACTAACCAGCTTATGTGAGGGTATGCAAGTAATCGCACAAATAGATGGTCATGTGCACTGCACATGATTGTTTTCTATTAACGTCTGTTATGGTTAGGGGTGTAAGTGGGATAACTTATACATTGTGTACCAAACAGTCCGACTTTTCAACGGGAGTGTAAAGTAAGATTTGGTGGATACTTGGAGGCAAACGTAATTTGACCTATTTTTGTTGTGGATTACCACTTTGTGAAAATGAAGGTCATTTTTATATCTTCTATCTGTCCTAAAAAAAAAATATTGTCCCGTTTTTATTTTGTTAGGCAGTTTGGTTGAAATTTGACAGAACATTAATAAAAAGAATAATTGTCATCTTGAATTTTTTAAAAATGTTATTGATAGTATTATTAATTGTGTGTTAACAACAATTTTTAGAATTTAAGGAAATAATATATTCTTATAAATTTAGTGCCGGAATTGAATTACCAAAATCAATGAGACCAATTTACCTAATGGAGTGTGATCTTTTTAATGAAAAATTTGTAGCTTATGGATCAGAATACGACCTTGGCGTGTTTTATGGACATGTGTAGCTTTCAACATATGAGCTGGAGGTGGGCATAATCCGAACTGAAACTTTGATAGGACAAAAAAATCCTGAAATTGAATCTAATGGCAGAAGGAAGCTAACATTCATCCCAGCCTAGCCTTCGGCAACTATGG
>JAOWBW010000891.1:201484-272844 GCA_026119855.1 Campanula takesimana
ATTAGAAGAATCAGGCAAACGAGTGAGCCTGACTATGACTATGAAGATGATCTTGACTTTGTACTGTAGCGAGAACTAGTTCTTGATCGGATGCCAAATGGACCTCATGGAATGAACATGGATATGTAGTTTTAGAAACCTAAACGGAATGTCGATTTTTTTTTTTTTTTTTTTTTGGTAGTTTGCGAGGTATAGGACATAGATTAGTTCTATGCTTCTTATTGTAGTTGATGATGATGATGCTAAGGTGAAAATGACCATATTTTCTCGGCTTATTGTTACTGTTTATAATATCAAGTCAAAATCTTGGATTGTTCTTATGCAAATATCAATGTTGAAACTAGCTTTTACCTTTGTCCGGGTCAAAATAAAAATGTCAGTAATTTGATCCCCTTTGTTTGAGAAAAAAAAATTGCACTAAATTATTATTTAAATCCCCTTATATATAAATTTGATACATCGATTTATACTAGTTAGACACAAATACGGTCTCACGAGATGAATTTTGTGCTTGGCGGGCAGGCCAAGCCTATTTCTTCTCTCTATATAGAAGCGTCCGCTTTCGAAAATTCCCAGTTTCGCTACTGGTTTGCACCACATCATTTCTCTAAGAGCTAAATAATAAACGACGTCTTAAAGCTGTGCCAACCCTAGCCTTGTTGAGCGTTTGGAAAACCCAGATTTGTTTATTTCCTGAATTCCGATCCCCGGCGGGGATCTCTATCTTATCCACTCTGCACTTTTAATTCTTGCCCCCCATGAATTTTCTGGGTCTCTCTCAAAACCCTTTTAAGAATTTAACTAAAATCAAAACCCACTTCAGATTCACTTCTTTTTTCCTTTATTTTGTTACCTGTAATCACTCGTTCTTCTTCTGCGTGTGTAGGAAAAGATAAGAATGTTAAACAAAGAACAAGAAAATGCAGCGCCGCCGCCTCCCGACTTCCCTGTTGTTGTGATTGAACCTCCGATTCCGTCGCCGCCAGTTTCAGTTCGAACCCACTGGTCTACTCTCCGTGAGTCCTCCTCCCCCTTTTCTCATTCTTCCAAATTCAGCATATTCTTTGAGTTGTATTTGCATTCAGTATTAAGTAAAAAAAAAAAACTCGATCAAATTCTAAAAGTATATTAATTAGCCTTATGTGTTTTTGCATTTTTTGTAAATTACAAGAACAATATACATACATAATCCAAATGCCTAAGCTTAAAAGAGAATTAGGTTTTCAAGGAAGATTTCGCTGTGTGTTTCAATAGGGAGAATATGGTGATTGTTCTCCTGACAATCGAAAGGAATATTTGCTTTTGTATAATTACTGATGAAATGGCAATAATGAGATGAGTATCGTTGTTACCATTGGTTTTTGTGAAGAGGAATTATAGGCTGTGCATTTATGGATCAGTTTTAATGATAGAATTATGTGCTAGATAGGTATCTGCGTTTCTATGGGTTCTAGTTAATAGTTTCTGAGGAATTTGGTGTGGGCTCGTATGAATGTATGAACTTTTGTAGTCCTTATGACAATGAATTACAGTTTGTGAGCTGTTCTTCTCCAATAGATTCACTTGCTGCAATATTTTCCCTCCACGTACTCATCTCTTGGGGCTTTCTATGTACTCCCTCTTTCCCAGAAAGTTAGTCCCTCTTTTTTTTCGTTGTTACTATTTTTGAATGAACCTTGAGCAATATTTTAGGCTACTATTGATAATCTTATTGAGAATCTAAAAGTTGGTATTGATAGTATTTATAATGGTATATCAATAAAAGGAACCTAAATTATTGCTCAAAGTTCATTCGTAACAACGGAAAAACGAGGGACTAACTTTCCGGGACAAAGGGAGTATCTCATACTCAGTGCTCATAATCTGTGTGTGGTAAGCAAGGATTGTAGGTCTCCCGCTTTACTGTGATGTACTCCTTTATTGGCTGATGCTTACCAATCCTCTATTCTCGGTTCGCTCCCTCTATGGGCATATATTTTTCATTGCATATATGACTTACAACTACTTCTGCATAACCTTTATTTGCTCAAAAGTCAAACACATGGATCCATGAGCTGGCTAGAATGGATTTAGCAATATCTTATTATGCTATAGCTAATCTTCTTTTGATTTGAAACTGGAACTTCTTTGCAGGTGAAAGTGATAGATGACTCAAGACCAGTTGTTTATAAGATGGCCGAATCTTTCCGGAATACGTTTTTTTCCTTCTGGTTATCCATATAGGTTAGAATTGTCCCGCTTATCCAGAATAGAATTCCCGCAGGCTGTTGTTGTATGAAATCATAGATTTTCTACTTGTGCAGTGTGAATGAAGGGTATCTTAGATACACACAATTTCGAGCACTGCAACACTTCACCAGTGCAGCATTATCTGTGCTATCGACTCAGGTCTTCTTCTGACCCTAACAATCCATTTTTAACAATGTCATTTTAATATTTCAAGTACCCGGCAAAAGTTTCCTCATAATGCTTATGTGTTGTACTCCCTCCGTCCCAAAAATAGAAGTTAAAATTTACTCTTGACCAAGAGCTAATTTGAACTTTTTATGGACATTCATTTTGGGACGGATGGAGTACTTCTTACTCTTTGGTCATCTTGTGAATAATCTATCTTCCTTGCAGTCATTACTTTTTGCTGCAGGCTTGCGACCTACCCTGCACAGGCCACTGCTGTTAGTTGGGTAAGATTCGTTTTGAACGTTTTACTGATTTGCCATCTTGTAGACTTCTTGCTAATATTCATTTTGACTGGGTTGTTGACATACAGATATTAAAGGATGGAATGCAACATGCAGGGAAACTAATTTGTAGTAACTTGGGTGCGAGAATGGATTCTGAGCCCAAAACTTGGAGAATTCTTGGTGTGTACTGTGTATTCGCTTTCATTGAATTTGATTTCATGTTCACAGAAACTTGTCATTTGACACATTTTGTACATGGATTACACCTTCTGCGTTGTAGCTGATGTGCTTTATGACTTGGGCACTGGTTTGGACATTCTTTCGCCCTTATGTCCGCACTTATTTCTTCAAATGGCTGGTCTTGGGAATTTCGCAAAAGTAAGCCAAATAGATTGTTTGTTTATGTTTTCGTTTCATAATTCTAGTTTTCCCTTCATTTTTCCTTTTTAGGCTAAGCTATATACGTACATTTGCTTGTATAATTTTGACAGGGAATGGCTGTTGTTGCAGCAAGAGCGACAAGATTGCCAATATATTCATCATTTGCCAAAGAAGGCAATCTCAGTGATCTATTGCAAAGGGGGAGGCCATCTCAACTGTGTTTAATGTTCTTGGACTAGGAGCAGGGATTCAGTTAGTGTCTACTGTTTGTTCGTCAATGCAAGGAAAGGTACAAAGTCACCATTCTTGTGTTGCTCTAGTTTCTGTGATAGTTTGAAGAATATGCATGTGTGCGTGTGTATTATACTCCCTCTGTCTTGGAAAGATAGTCCCACTTCGACTTTTATAGTCAACGTAATTGAACTTTGACCATAATATGAAAAATCCAATTATCCCTATGCAATTCTAAAAATTGTTATTCATATTATTCCTAACAATTTTAGGAATGCATAGGTTTAATTGGATTTTCCATAAAGTCATGGTCAAAGTTCACTTGTGTTGACCGTAAAAAAAATCCAAATGAGACTATCTTTCGGGAATGGAGGTAGTATTTATCTAGTAAAGAGCTAGTATATGCATTCTTTAGTGAAGTTTCTCAAATTTGAAAATTAAAGACAATTTTTTTTTTGGATTGAATGATTTATTTCTCTGGTTCTGTATGGATAAGTTTACGGGTTGGATTAAAAAGATTTCATTTGGCACTTGTAGACACTGATCTTGGACGGAATGAACCCATCTCACCTTTGTAATTTTCCCTCACTAATCAGAAAGTTTTACGGGATCTCATTATGAATATTATTTTGCAGTTGGTTGTTGGACCTATCCTCTCTATTATGCACGTTTACTGCGTTTGTCAAGAAATGCGAGCCACTCCTGTTAACACATTAAATCCCCAGAGAACCGCAATGATTGTAGCAGATTTCGTGAAGGTTCATCTTTTAACTTCTTTAAGCTTCATTCTATAAGTCTTGTTCCCCACCCCCCCCCTCCCCAAGTTAATAAATCGAGATTATATTCAGACAGGAAAAATATCAAGTCCTGCTGACCTAAGATACCGAGAAGACCTCCTATTTCCCGGGAGACTAATGAGGAAGCTGGAATGTTAAAGTAGGCAGGAGTCTGTACAAGGCGATCAAGCCATCAAAACTTCACCAACTTAAAGAAACTTTCCCTGATGAGAAATTTATATTAAATCGTGGGACCCAATGGACTGACATGGTATTGGAACAAATGCCAGTGGGGAAGATGCATTAAGGGGATGGTTAGTTGCTGCATTTGCTGCTAATATAGAGAAGTCCGTCCCAGCGAGTTGAGTTCTGGTAATATTTTAGAAGAGGCTTATGGGAGGATGAATTCCGTTATTTCTCCGTTCGTGTCTGAGCTGCAGGCCAAAGGTTGCACACGGATCGGTTCTTGACGGGACGGGGAGTCGTTTTGCTTTATAATGGCTCTGCAGTTTCATATTTAGGTTTTGGGGGAGGGGAGGAAGGTGAAAAATAATTTATGTATTCTTCAAGATTAAATTACTTCTTAGGTACTCTCTTTGTCAAATGAATGTCCATTTTCAAGAAATTTTTGTTCAAAATGAACTGTCTTTTTGGAAAATACAGTACATTGTTGTTGATGCTTTTTTGCCAATTTTTTTTCACTAGTCTTTTTATACTTGCAAGTAAATGTTTGGAACGATAATTACATGATTTTATTATATTAATTTTTTCCACTATCCAATGTTTATTTTTATTTTTTATCAATAATTTTAAAATGAATGGTTATTTTTGTTTTTATCAAGAATAAAAATGATGTTCATTATAGGACAAGGGCATATTGAGTTCTGTACAATTTTGTACTATATATTTTGTGAAACCACTCATTAAAAAAATGTAAACTATTAAGTCCATAAACGATCAGGGCTAAATATGTACTCTCTTCATTTCATAAGAAATTTCATTGCTGACTTACTTATTTTTTTTTTAAAAGAGAAATAAGCTTTAATTATTTGTACATTTCTTGTATAATGGTAAACTTGCATGAAAAATATTTTTTTGCATATAGATGTCGCACCTTTTTTTTTCCTTGAGAAAACGACAAATCAACTGTATTCACAATAATAAAATAGATGATACTGTTGGAACAATTTTAATCCCTGAATGCCACACTCACTTTAGAATAGGATTGAGGAAGAGATGAAGCGGAAGCGTTTAAGAACAATACCTGTTGAATCCATGGATGATGTAGGGAGAAATGAATAAGAAGAAGATGTAGGGAGAATGCTCTTCTAAATGATCAATGTCTTTCCTCTTTACTTCTTTAACACTTAATGAAGATTTATGGAGAGAGTACTAATGAAATGATGGAGTAGTCTTAATGGTTGATGGAATGCCCTTTATATAGTAGACTTTGTGACATTTCATTTAGGGACCACACCCTTTCAAGCTTTATGATAATAAATTACCCTTTTGCCCATCACAATTAGGTAATATATATCCAGGAATTCTACACATTTTATTATCAACTATACTTTATAACTTAATATTATAATCATAACTTTATGAATGGAAGTCTAAATGACTTGTGTTGCAAGCCATGTCCTTACAATCTCCCACTTGGGTTGCAAAACAAAGTCCTTCCTTTAAATTATGATCATAACACAAATGACAACCCTTATGTGCGCACTTTATTGTCATTTATAACAATCTCGTCCATTAGCCATACAAGTATAGGACTAAAGGGGCAGTCGTTGTAATTGATTCGCAACTAAACCCACAATAATCACGTATACAAATCCAACTAAATGACATAGATCAAAAGTATAGATGTGTAGCATGGAATCATAATGAATATATACATATTCTTCCAACTAGTCCAACTTAACCAAATGAGATCAAAACTTTAAATAATAGAACAATTATTGAAAGAACAACACAAACTCCCAATATACTAAATGTTATCAAAAGTTGTTACACCCATATGAGCAACATGCTCGTGAAACACTGAAGATGATAACTCTTTCATAAATTGATCCTTTAAATAGAGTTTGTTTCTATAAGTTGTATCCCTTTCGTTCATTTTGTACTCTTTTCTTTATAACAAGATAATTAATGTCTAAATCCATAAACTCTTGTTAGAGTACAGAACTGCTACCTGATAGTCATACCTTAATTGGTCTTTCGACACTTGTTTTGACAAATCACAGTCCATTAAAACATATGCAGCCATAAATTTAACTAATGTCGGAATACCTAATGATCTCAAGATGATCCGACTTCAAACATAGGCATGTAGTTCTTTAGTGTTTTGTAAATACTTCTATCATTCTTTTGGCTGGTACTTAATGTTCTTTCCGGATTGCTTTGGTATTGACAAAGCATCCCAACGTTAAATGTAAGATTTACGTATACATTAAGCTTCCTACTGCTGATGCAAAGAGGGAATTTTCCATATACTTGGATTCAAAATTTACTTTTAGGACACTGTTTGAGACTAAGAATGTCTCCTTTAAAATTAGGGGTGTCATGTGGTTTACATTTTTGCATGCTAAACCTTTTGTAATACCTTTCCATATGGCCTTTTGTGATAATCCTAAAACATCTCGTGAGTGATCACGGTGAATTTGGATTCTTAATACAAAGATGCCTTACCAAGATCTTTCATTTCAAATAAGAAATTTCTTAGTTTCCTTAATAAGGTTCATATCATTACTAGCAAGCAAAATCATCATCCATATATAAGACCAAAATTATAAATTTACTCCCACTGAACTTATGGTATACACAATCTTAATCAAGATTCTTTTCAAAACCAAATAAAAATAACTTGATTAAGTACCATTGATGAGAAACTTGCTTGAGTCCACAAATGGATTTCTTTAAATTCACAAACTAATTGCTTAGTTTGATCCAAATCAACCATATATTCCTCAATGTCTCCATTAAGGAAAGTTGTCTTTATATCCATTTGATAAACTTCAAGATCATAATATGCTATATGTGCCATAATGATCTAAAAGTGTTTTTAGAAGATACCGGAAAAGTGCTTTCTTTATAATTAATGTCTTCCTTTTGAGTCAAATCTTTAACAATTAGATGGGCTTTATATCTTTCCATATTACCTTGTGAATCCTTTTGGTCATAAAGATTAATTTAATCCCAATAGGTTTCACATCTTTAGGTAATGGGACAAGATCTCAAACGTTGTTATCCTTATAGATTTTAACCCTTCATTTATGACATTAATTTACTATATGAGAATTAGAACTATTAATGGTTTCATGGAAAATGAGAGACTCATCTCCCACTAAACTTAAGTGTCCTTTATTCTCGGCAATATACACTTCATAATTATCCGGATTTGCACTTTCTTCTTACTCTATTTGATCTTCCAAAGGGCACCGGTTCTATCTTATTTTGAGGTTGTTGAATTTCCTTCTTATGATCAACATTTCCATGTTGTTCAATATTTATAGGGAAATCATATTTATTTTGAATTGTATGTTCTTCTTGAATGTCAAGTTCAAAACTTGATATCCAATTGGAACTATGGGAAGTGGTATATAAATGGATTCCATACAAATGAATTCCTCTTCCTTTTCAAATTCAAAATATTACTCCAAATTCTCCCACTAAATTCAACATCCTTAAAAGAACCTAGCATTTCTCGTTTTTCAAAACGTTCTAACATTCGGGTTGTAAAATTTATATATCCCCTAGTTCTCTCGGCTTACCCATGAATAACTACTAATAATCTTACGTCTAACTTGTCCTTAGTAGACTTATAAAGTCTATCCTTATGCTAGACAACCCCATAAATGAATATGATTTAAGGACGAATAAGGAACGCGTCCTTAAATCATTAAGAGTTTATATTAGTAGCCTTAGAAGGAGCTTTAATGAGAATAAAGGTTGCGGCTTTAACGTATCGCCCATAATGAGTGAGGTAAGAGAAGTATAAAACATACTTATTACCATATCCTTAAGGATTTCAATATGTCTCTATTACAATATTCATGCTAGGCGTACCCGGCTCAATGTAGAGAGAGATAATCCCACACTCTTTCAAATAGCGAGTAAAAAAGGACCTAGACGTTGTTCCTTTTAACAATCATTCCAAAGATGTATACACCATCATGAATGACCCTAATGTTCTTAATAGTCTTCAAAGTTGATTTCCAACTTTGTCTTTATAAGACTTTTACAACGTCCAAACTCAATATTTTATGAAGCAAATAAATGTATTCAAACTAAGAGTTAGTCATTTTGAACATAATAACTATTGTTGACCTTTTCCATGAAGGAATAATTAATGGCCTACAAACATCCGAATGCATTAGTTCATTGAGACACTTGATGCTCTCGAGAATACTATAATGTTTGTAAATTTACTTTAAGGCTTTTAATGCAAAAGTATTTTCCAAATTATCAAGTTTGTTTAAGATTTTCCTTTAACATAAGCTTATCAATTTTCCTCTTAGAAATATGACCCAAATGCCTATGCTTTAATAAAATATAAACTTTACTTGATAACTCTTGCTTTCTAGTTTTGGTTTCATTATTAAGGGACACATTTATTGTTTGAATAATGTCAAGTAAATAAAGAACACTTGACAAAGTACTAGTACCAACAACCTTGGAATTTAAAATAAAAGTCACAAAAATGAACAAAATAACCTTCTTTATTCAATATTGTGATATATATATTAAATTCCGTCTAAATGACGGTACAACAAATGTATTATTCATACAAACAATACTTAGTACTTAACAATAATTGAAAAAGAGTCCTTATGCCTAAAACTTCAACCGGATTCCCAGCTCCCATATAGATGATTCTCTCATCTTCACTGGTTTTTCGGTAACTCAGGCAATCCTACATAGACATTCATTATGTGAGTTGTTGTAACATAATTCAACCACTATGTATATGTAGGAAATGAAACCAAATTTAGCCTTAATACAAACAAGACCAAATGACATACCTTTCTTAGCACGCCAAGCGTGATACTTAGGGCAGTCGAACTTCATGTGCGTAAGGTCCTTGCAAAAGAAGCATTTATTTTCTTTATGATCATTGGATGATCTCTTAGGCTTCTTTTTACTTGCAACCGAAATTTCATTCCCTTTTCTCTTTGTCCCATGAGAAGAGGTAGATGCCAAACATCCCTCAATCATATCAAGGAATGTTTTAGCATCAACGTCCTTGGAGACACCGTCCAAAATGGTCTCCGGGACAACTATATTCATGATCATTAGGCTCACGCGGTTGGAGCGTTCCCACTTCTCATTATTTAAGCAATCTTCTTGAGTGCTTATATCAGAAAGAGGAAGAGGAAACGGTTCCCTTAATGCGTGATCTATGTCCATATAGCCTAAGATCATCATTAATTTATTTTTCCAAGTTTTAAAATTAGTCCCGTTAAGCATCGGTAAAGTACTCATAGCAGTAATCACGGATGAAGCAATAAGTAAATCTGTTGGGTTGTGAGAACAAAAAAGAATGAAAACAAAACATGAATAAGAAACTACAAAATAAAAAATGATTAATTATATCAACGAAATCCATCAATAAGACAATCAACATGACATCAAAACTAATCTTTGGATTACGAGTTGACTCATAAATGATTGCCATAGGTAACAAGTAATTTGAACTTATATTTTAATAAATACTTAATCTTCCTTTGGGCCGACATAAGTACCTAAGAAAATATCTTAATGTTCATTTTATTTGTTACCACATGAATGCCTAAGTTTAGTCAAATGTCAAGATCTTCTTTGGAAAATTCAAGTCATTCACATATTAACTTAAACATCCAACACTTTACAATTTAAGGGTTTAAATAACGTAAATCACTTAGGCGACAATATTATTTAAACAATGAATAAAATTGTCAAAGCATATAATTAATCATAATTTTTAAGGTTTGAAATAATTTAGGGTTTTATTCCAAAAGGGAAAACAAATAGTGCAAAACTTAAAAAAAATTCCAAAATCTGTGAATAGTGTCTGCTCGGCCGAGCATATAAAGTGCTCGGCCGAGCACTAAAGACAGAATGGTTTTGGCTTTATTAGGCAAGAAGTGCTCGGCCGAGGCTTATATGGTGCTCGGCCGAGCACCACTTTCAGAAACATATGCCTTTACGACATGCATAGCACCGATTCATGTGCTCGGCCGAGTCATATAAACTGCTCGGCCGAGCACTCTAAATTTCTGCACTTTCTGAATTTTGTTTAATAATATCCCAAAACATGAAATGACAAGTAGATCCACATGGTATGTTCTTGACAACATAGACCATGATATATAGGGATAATCTTGTCCTTTTAAAACATGGAATCAAGTATGTAGATCCACACAATTATGCATAACACATAATTATGTTATTAGGGATAGTCAAACTTGAATCCTTTTATTTATGCAACAAAACTTTCAAACCATTTTCTTACATTTAGATGATGATTATCAGTGCTCTATGAACGAATTAGAGTCCCTTAATCAACATCAAAACTTTATGATTCAACAGGAAAAATGAATCAAAATTGAAAGCACAAACTTTCCTAAAAAGAACTCAAACTTAAACCAAAGATGAGCGGGGCTCTGATACCAATTGTTGGAACAATTTTAATCCCTGAATGCCACACTCACTTTAGAATAGGATTGAGGAAGAGATGAAGCGGAAGCGTTTAAGAACAATACCTGTTGAATCCATGGATGATGTAGGGAGAAATGAATAAGAAGAAGATGTAGGGAGAATGCTCTTCTAAATGATCAATGTCTTTCCTCTTTACTTCTTTAACACTTAATGAAGATTTATGGAGAGAGTACTAATGAAATGATGGAGTAGTCTTAATGGTTGATGGAATGCCCTTTATATAGTAGACTTTGTGACATTTCATTTAGGGACCACACCCTTTCAAGCTTTATGATAATAAATTACCCTTTTGCCCATCACAATTAGGTAATATATATCCAGGAATTCTACACATTTTATTATCAACTATACTTTATAACTTAATATTATAATCATAACTTTATGAATGGAAGTCTAAATGACTTGTGTTGCAAGCCATGTCCTTACAATCTCCCACTTGGGTTGCAAAACAAAGTCCTTCCTTTAAATTATGATCATAACACAAATGACAACCCTTATGTGCGCACTTTATTGTCATTTATAACAATCTCGTCCATTAGCCATACAAGTATAGGACTAAAGGGGCAGTCGTTGTAATTGATTCGCAACTAAACCCACAATAATCACGTATACAAATCCAACTAAATGACATAGATCAAAAGTATAGATGTGTAGCATGGAATCATAATGAATATATACATATTCTTCCAACTAGTCCAACTTAACCAAATGAGATCAAAACTTTAAATAATAGAACAATTATTGAAAGAACAACACAAACTCCCAATATACTAAATGTTATCAAAAGTTGTTACACCCATATGAGCAACATGCTCGTGAAACACTGAAGATGATAACTCTTTCATAAATTGATCCTTTAAATAGAGTTTGTTTCTATAAGTTGTATCCCTTTCGTTCATTTTGTACTCTTTTCTTTATAACAAGATAATTAATGTCTAAATCCATAAACTCTTGTTAGAGTACAGAACTGCTACCTGATAGTCATACCTTAATTGGTCTTTCGACACTTGTTTTGACAAATCACAGTCCATTAAAACATATGCAGCCATAAATTTAACTAATGTCGGAATACCTAATGATCTCAAGATGATCCGACTTCAAAACATAGGCATGTAGTTCTTTAGTGTTTTGTAAATACTTCTATCATTCTTTTGGCTGGTACTTAATGTTCTTTCCGGATTGCTTTGGTATTGACAAAGCATCCCAACGTTAAATGTAAGATTTACGTATACATTAAGCTTCCTACTGCTGATGCAAAGAGGGAATTTTCCATATACTTGGATTCAAAATTTACTTTAGGACACTGTTTGAGACTAAGAATGTCTCCTTTAAAATTAGGGGTGTCATGTGGTTTACATTTTTGCATGCTAAACCTTTTGTAATACCTTTCCATATGGCCTTTTGTGATAATCCTAAAACATCTCGTGAGTGATCACGGTGAATTTGGATTCTTAATACAAAGATGCCTTACCAAGATCTTTCATTTCAAATAAGAAATTTCTTAGTTTCCTTAATAAGGTTCATATCATTACTAGCAAGCAAAATCATCATCCATATATAAGACCAAAATTATAAATTTACTCCCACTGAACTTATGGTATACACAATCTTAATCAAGATTCTTTTCAAAACCAAATAAAAATAACTTGATTAAGTACCATTGATGAGAAACTTGCTTGAGTCCACAAATGGATTTCTTTAAATTCACAAACTAATTGCTTAGTTTGATCCAAATCAACCATATATTCCTCAATGTCTCCATTAAGGAAAGTTGTCTTTATATCCATTTGATAAACTTCAAGATCATAATATGCTATATGTGCCATAATGATCTAAAAGTGTTTTTAGAAGATACCGGAAAAGTGCTTTCTTTATAATTAATGTCTTCCTTTTGAGTCAAATCTTTAACAATTAGATGGGCTTTATATCTTTCCATATTACCTTGTGAATCCTTTGGTCATAAAGATTAATTTAATCCCAATAGGTTTCACATCTTTAGGTAATGGGACAAGATCTCAAACGTTGTTATCCTTATAGATTTTAACCCTTCATTTATGACATTAATTTACTATATGAGAATTAGAACTATTAATGGTTTCATGGAAAATGAGAGACTCATCTCCCACTAAACTTAAGTGTCCTTTATTCTCGGCAATATACACTTCATAATTATCCGGATTTGCACTTTCTTCTTACTCTATTTGATCTTCCAAGGGCACCGGTTCTATCTTATTTTGAGGTTGTTGAATTTCCTTCTTATGATCAACATTTCCATGTTGTTCAATATTTATAGGGAAATCATATTTATTTTGAATTGTATGTTCTTCTTGAATGTCAAGTTCAAAACTTGATATCCAATTGGAACTATGGGAAGTGGTATATAAATGGATTCCATACAAATGAATTCCTCTTCCTTTTCAAATTCAAAATATTACTCCAAATTCTCCCACTAAATTCAACATCCTTAAAAGAACCTAGCATTTCTCGTTTTTCAAAACGTTCTAACATTCGGGTTGTAAAATTTATATATCCCCTAGTTCTCTCGGCTTACCCCATGAATAACTACTAATAATCTTACGTCTAACTTGTCCTTAGTAGACTTATAAAGTCTATCCTTATGCTAGACAACCCCATAAATGAATATGATTTAAGGACGAATAAGGAACGCGTCCTTAAATCATTAAGAGTTTATATTAGTAGCCTTAGAAGGAGCTTTAATGAGAATAAAGGTTGCGGCTTTAACGTATCGCCCATAATGAGTGAGGTAAGAGAAGTATAAAACATACTTATTACCATATCCTTAAGGATTTCAATATGTCTCTATTACAATATTCATGCTAGGCGTACCCGGCTCAATGTAGAGAGAGATAATCCCACACTCTTTCAAAATAGCGAGTAAAAAAGGACCTAGACGTTGTTCCTTTTAACAATCATTCCAAAGATGTATACACCATCATGAATGACCCTAATGTTCTTAATAGTCTTCAAAGTTGATTTCCAACTTTGTCTTTATAAGACTTTTACAACGTCCAAACTCAATATTTTATGAAGCAAATAAATGTATTCAAACTAAGAGTTAGTCATTTTGAACATAATAACTATTGTTGACCTTTTCCATGAAGGAATAATTAATGGCCTACAAACATCCGAATGCATTAGTTCATTGAGACACTTGATGCTCTCGAGAATACTATAATGTTTGTAAATTTACTTTAAGGCTTTTAATGCAAAAGTATTTTCCAAATTATCAAGTTTGTTTAAGATTTTCCTTTAACATAAGCTTATCAATTTTCCTCTTAGAAATATGACCCAAATGCCTATGCTTTAATAAAATATAAACTTTACTTGATAACTCTTGCTTTCTAGTTTTGGTTTCATTATTAAGGGACACATTTATTGTTTGAATAATGTCAAGTAAATAAAGAACACTTGACAAAGTACTAGTACCAACAACCTTGGAATTTAAAATAAAAGTCACAAAAATGAACAAAATAACCTTCTTTATTCAATATTGTGATATATATATTAAATTCCGTCTAAATGACGGTACAACAAATGTATTATTCATACAAACAATACTTAGTACTTAACAATAATTGAAAAAGAGTCCTTATGCCTAAAACTTCAACCGGATTCCCAGCTCCCATATAGATGATTCTCTCATCTTCACTGGTTTTTCGGTAACTCAGGCAATCCTACATAGACATTCATTATGTGAGTTGTTGTAACATAATTCAACCACTATGTATATGTAGGAAATGAAACCAAATTTAGCCTTAATACAAACAAGACCAAATGACATACCTTTCTTAGCACGCCAAGCGTGATACTTAGGGCAGTCGAACTTCATGTGCGTAAGGTCCTTGCAAAAGAAGCATTTATTTTCTTTATGATCATTGGATGATCTCTTAGGCTTCTTTTTACTTGCAACCGAAATTTCATTCCCTTTTCTCTTTGTCCCATGAGAAGAGGTAGATGCCAAACATCCCTCAATCATATCAAGGAATGTTTTAGCATCAACGTCCTTGGAGACACCGTCCAAAATGGTCTCCGGGACAACTATATTCATGATCATTAGGCTCACGCGGTTGGAGCGTTCCCACTTCTCATTATTTAAGCAATCTTCTTGAGTGCTTATATCAGAAAGAGGAAGAGGAAACGGTTCCCTTAATGCGTGATCTATGTCCATATAGCCTAAGATCATCATTAATTTATTTTTCCAAGTTTTAAAATTAGTCCCGTTAAGCATCGGTAAAGTACTCATAGCAGTAATCACGGATGAAGCAATAAGTAAATCTGTTGGGTTGTGAGAACAAAAAAGAATGAAAACAAAACATGAATAAGAAACTACAAAATAAAAAATGATTAATTATATCAACGAAATCCATCAATAAGACAATCAACATGACATCAAAACTAATCTTTGGATTACGAGTTGACTCATAAATGATTGCCATAGGTAACAAGTAATTTGAACTTATATTTTAATAAATACTTAATCTTCCTTTGGGCCGACATAAGTACCTAAGAAAATATCTTAATGTTCATTTTATTTGTTACCACATGAATGCCTAAGTTTAGTCAAATGTCAAGATCTTCTTTGGAAAATTCAAGTCATTCACATATTAACTTAAACATCCAACACTTTACAATTTAAGGGTTTAAATAACGTAAATCACTTAGGCGACAATATTATTTAAACAATGAATAAAATTGTCAAAGCATATAATTAATCATAATTTTTTAAGGTTTGAAATAATTTAGGGTTTTATTCCAAAAGGGAAAACAAATAGTGCAAAACTTAAAAAAAATTCCAAAATCTGTGAATAGTGTCTGCTCGGCCGAGCATATAAAGTGCTCGGCCGAGCACTAAAGACAGAATGGTTTTGGCTTTATTAGGCAAGAAGTGCTCGGCCGAGGCTTATATGGTGCTCGGCCGAGCACCACTTTCAGAAACATATGCCTTTACGACATGCATAGCACCGATTCATGTGCTCGGCCGAGTCATATAAACTGCTCGGCCGAGCACTCTAAATTTCTGCACTTTCTGAATTTTGTTTAATAATATCCCAAAACATGAAATGACAAGTAGATCCACATGGTATGTTCTTGACAACATAGACCATGATATATAGGGATAATCTTGTCCTTTTAAAACATGGAATCAAGTATGTAGATCCACACAATTATGCATAACACATAATTATGTTATTAGGGATAGTCAAACTTGAATCCTTTTATTTATGCAACAAAACTTTCAAACCATTTTCTTACATTTAGATGATGATTATCAGTGCTCTATGAACGAATTAGAGTCCCTTAATCAACATCAAAACTTTATGATTCAACAGGAAAAATGAATCAAAATTGAAAGCACAAACTTTCCTAAAAAGAACTCAAACTTAAACCAAAGATGAGCGGGGCTCTGATACCAATTGTTGGAACAATTTTAATCCCTGAATGCCACACTCACTTTAGAATAGGATTGAGGAAGAGATGAAGCGGAAGCGTTTAAGAACAATACCTGTTGAATCCATGGATGATGTAGGGAGAAATGAATAAGAAGAAGATGTAGGGAGAATGCTCTTCTAAATGATCAATGTCTTTCCTCTTTACTTCTTTAACACTTAATGAAGATTTATGGAGAGAGTACTAATGAAATGATGGAGTAGTCTTAAGGGTTGATGGAATGCCCTTTATATAGTAGACTTGGTGACATTTCATTTAGGGACCACACCCTTTCAAGCTTTATGATAATAAATTACCCTTTTACCCATCACAATTAGGTAATATATATCCAGGAATTCTACACATTTTATTATCAACTATACTTTATAACTTAATATTATAATCATAACTTTATGAATGGAAGTCTAAATGACTTGTGTTGCAAGCCATGTCCTTACAGATACTCTCCATAAATGCCGGAGGCTCATCCCAAATATCAATAGTAGTTTCATCTCATTACAACAAAGACTATTCCAATCTAGATCATGAGACGTTCGGATTTCACTCCAAGTAAGACTTGGACACTGCCTCAAACTGACATTCAAGAAATCCCTTCTCAGATAAAATTTTGCTTTGAGCACGTGGTGTATTATAAAATCCGAATTAACAAGGAAACGCCCACCAGACAACTCAAAATCCACAAAATATTCTTGTGCAGTAATGATGAGATCTACATCATTATGAAATTTTGTTAGACTCATCGCAATTAAAAGAAAACGTAAACAACAAACAAACAAAACATTTATCGGTTGAAAGGTGGATTGTTTGCAATGTTGTAGTAAAAAAAAATAAGTAGCTAACAGTTGTAGTCCACCATAGTCATTGATCTTTTTATATAATGAAAATTAAATCTTTATTGAAAGACTTCACTTTAAAGTAGACTATGTAAAATATTGATGATGTTAATAATAAAATAGTACTACTAGTTAATTATAATTTTTTAACATTTAAAGATGAATGTTACTACGATCGAACTTTGAGCAATAATTAAAGCTATTTTTAATTATTCTAATGAAAATTCAAAAATCGTTATTGATACACCATTATAAATACTATTAATACCAATTTTTAGATTCACATTAAGATAACTAAAAGTAGTCTTAATTATTGCTGAAAGTTCCTTCGTAATAACACAAAAAAAAAAAAACGACTATCTTTCCGGGACAGAGGAATATTTATTTTCATATCTTTGTAGTATACGAGAGTATTAAAGTTTTATTGGTAAATCGTCACAACTATTATTAAATATCAATCATCTATCTATTGAACTATTATGGATCACAAGAGAAATAACTTCGATAGTCGGATGTACTAGAGAATGTAAATTTTAATAATATTACTTCAATATAATTTGTCATAATTATACAAGCAATATATAATAAATAGTATTTTTAATGATGTCTGAACAGTAGTATATAATATATTTCATAAAAATCCTTTTGGTAGGTAGTAAAGAGTAGTGAATGTATTATAATATATTATGGGCCTAGAGGTTATCTACTCCATCTCTCTATTTCGGAATAAGTGTTCTATTTTTTATTTTTGTTTGTCTTAAAATAAATGACGTTTAAAAATTTGGTATTCCATGAAGTTTGGTGATCTTCCTATATATACTACTCATTCTAATAGGCATAAGCATTGCAATACTATAGGAGGTGCCACTCTAATCATATGAATAGATTGGAGCAATCAATAAAACACGACTAAAACTTTAAAAATATTGACTTGTCAACTATAATAGGAAAGAATATTGTATATCAATATTTTTATTATTTCTGTAAATAATAAAAATGAGTGTCCATTTTCAAGAAATCTTTGTCCCAAAATGAGTGTCTTTTTTTTTTTTAGCATAACTTTGTCCATAAATGTTTTTTTTCGAAAAATTTTCACCGGTCTCTTTATACGTGCAGAACTAAATGTTTGAAAAAGAGATTACAAGATTATATATGAATCTTTGCCACCAAAATGTACAAAAAGTTGTCATTTTTTTCAGATGTCCCTTAAAATGAAATTTAAACACTCATTTAGGGACATAGGGTAGTAATGATTACTACTACCAAATACATAGAAAAAATACACCATTTTTTTAATATTAATATATTAAAGTCTCACGTGCACATAAATCGTGTATGGCCTCTTTTTCTTGTATTCCGGCCATAAGTGGGAAAAGAAAAAGTGACCTTAACTCGCAAGCATACAAGACAAGATTATTTGGTACTCTGTCTGACCAATCATCGTGCACCCTTTTCATGTTTTTTTAATTTCCTTATTAAAATACTTATTATTGATTCTTTGAACTTATTATATCAAGAACCTATTACGAATGGACAAAAATCGTGGACACTGAATAGTAAGGTTATCACCCAGACAACGTGGACCCCACCTTGCCTCATTTTTGTTATTCCCTCCGTCTCAAAATAAATGTCGTTTTGGAGTGTTTTACACTTATTAAAAAAAATTCATTAATGTATGTGAAGAAGTCCCAAATACCCCTAAAATAATTCAACTACGTAGGTAATTAAATGGTTAGGTAAAAGATAGTTCACTATCATTATTAAGAGTATAATTGGAATATAACAATAAAAGAGCTATGAAAATAGTCAAACGACAAATATTTTGAGACAAAAATTAACTCTCTAAATGACATCTATTTTAATACGAATGGAGTATATATTAGTCTGTTCAAACTTTCATTCTTATGAAAAACCTGTTTTAAACTTAAAAAAATATGTAAAATTTTGTTTTACAAATTTTTGTTTGATGCCTATAAATGAATAATGAATTAGTAATAATGAAGAACGGAATAAACATATTTTTGTTTGGGATGCCTATGAATGAATAAGGAATTAGTCATTTGTTAGTGAGTGAGACACGAAGGGGATCAGGAACAACCATTATACGTGGATCAAAGAACATATAAAGTTATTTTTGATACCCACTTTTATGCGCCAAACGACCCCTAAAAAGGATGAAAATATAATCACGCCTCTTACTGATAGATCAGAACTAACGATTTATTGAAATTATGTGAGATCACCCATATCTGGTTTAGTTGATTTCAGCCAACATTAAGTATGAATTCATTGAGAAATGGAAATGCTCAAACGTGGCCCGTGGGTTTGCTTCAGCTCCCTCCAGCCATGACCAAGATATGGCCAACTTGCCAAAAGAAAATTCTTGACGAACGAGATGTTTTTAGTTCGGTGGGATCCATAATCGATTAAATCGATCTTATCCATACAATACAGTGAGAGAGAAAGGCGAACTGAGGGTCGATGACCACATGATACTGCGCTATAATAACAGCTTGCATATGCAGTCCCCGGTTCCGGTTCATCCTTATCATTGAAAATAGCATAGCAACAATCACTTGGGGAACATCAGATTCCTTGTCCAAAAATATCATATCCTGTTCTTAGTTGGTGTGCTTGACCTTTTAGAAGTGTATGAGTGAGATGGAGAAAAAAAGTACAAGTACAATGAGTCAGTACCCTGTAGAAAAACAAAAAGTTGTTAGTTTTTTGTTTAAAAGGACCTATTGAGTGGCTTATAGTGAGTGAGATAGGTTGTGTTGTGCTAGTCCAAGTCTAAAGTTGGTAAGATCTAATGGGCCATATTTTAGATTGAATTCACACATGAATAGTCATACTTATTATCATTCTTATTGGGCCTCTTGTACAACCTTTTCACTATTTCTAAAGGTTTTCAATTAAAAAATGTAGGCCCCACTTGTCATACTCACTCATCTCTTCCTCTCACATAGTACTTAAATTATGGGGCTCACTTGTCATACCCACTAACTTTCCTCTCTCACATACTTAAATTGTAAGCCCCACTTGTCATACCCACTAACTTTTTCCCTCTCACAACCCTTCTTACACTCATCACTTTCCTTAATTTTTGTGCCATCACCAAAATGGTGAAGCTTCAAATGGGACGGAGGGAGTAGTAAATTTCACTTTGCATCCTCTCACAAAATTTATCCCGACATCATACCCAATGTTTGAATAATCCCAATTTACATGCTGGATCTTGACAAACATTAGAAATTTAATAAAAATGGTCACGTGCATGTCAGATGATCGACATGAGATTATGTATTTTAACTCTAATATTTAAGGGCTTAAATGTCATTGGACCCTGAAAACCTCTCACGTCTTCACCACCACCATGACAACCACCATCATAACCAAAGCGCTGCCACCACCACTAAACTGCCACCTTCGCCTCCACCATAAACCAAATCAAACACTAATGTCCGAGTTTCAACAAATTCCACTTTAGTTTTTCCCAATCTATACAATGATAACAAAGAAATATCATAATTAACACCAAATTACGATGATATTCCGAATCAAAGATCCAAACTAAAATAGAAAAGAAGAAAAATTACAAAGATTTCATCAAAATATTTTATTTATTGCTCTTTCAAAATAATCGACATGTGATGGTCATTTTCGTTATATTTTTAACGCCTGTCAATACTTAGGGTGCAAAGTGAAACTATTTAACATTGGGTATGACGTCAAGACGAATTTCGCGTGAAGGTGGAAAGTAAAACTCGACAAATAATTTGGGGTAAACGTATTTTGGCCAAATATTTTCGCTTTGGCATAGAAGTCAATATTTTGGAAAAATGATGGCATATTTAGTACTAATTTAGTTATAGTGCGCCTCACTTAGTAAAAAAGTTTGCTCAATATTAAAATATGTATTATCTTTTCCTTTACCAGAGTTGAATATAGTTTGTCTCTTGTTAATTACAATATGTACTTTGGGCACTTACTATGAGATAAAATCATTTATCATTGGGTCTTTTTTTTTTTTTTTTGAGCGTATCACAATGGTATTCATCTCACTCATTCTCTCTCATACTTTACTTTTATACTCACAACACCAATCAACTTACTATTCACTCTCAATCATTCTCTCTCCTATTTTACGTTTACACTCACAACATTTAATTTATTTCCACCATTTCTTAATCTCCGTGGAAATGAGAGGTAGGACTCTTACTCCGGGACGGAGGGAATACCATTTTTTTTAATAATAATATATGAATTTATATCAGATCACTAATTACGCTTTCCGTTTTAAAATATTTTTTCTATTTGTCGTTTTTTATTTCTCAAAAAAAGTTCTTTCATTTTTTATTATTTGAACTTAAAAGTGCATAAACAAAACATGACTAGTTAAACAAGTATTCATATTCTTAAAAATAATTCGATTAGTTAAATGGAAAGATCATGCTCAAAAATACACATAAATTAAGTAGCTATTGAATCCATGTGCAATATTTAAAAATACACATGTATTCAGTAGCTAAGTAACTACTGAATCCATCTGAAATGTTCAAAATGCATATGGATTCAGTAGTTAAGTAGCTATTGAATTCATGTGCAATGTTAAAAAGTATTCCATCCGTCTCAAAATCGATGTCGTTTTGGGAGTTAATTTTTGTCTCAAAATACTTGCCGTTTCACTATTTTCAAAGTTTTTTTATTGCTCTATACCAATTATACCCTTAATAATGATAGTGAACTATCTATTATCTAATCATTTAATTACACATGTAGTTGAATTATTTTAGGGGTATTTAGGACTTCTTCACATACATTAATGACATTTCTTAATATGTGTGAAACACTTCAAAACGACATCTATTTTGAGACAGATGGAGTATACTTTAATTCAGTAGTTAGTAGCTGATAAATTCAAGTGCAAAGTTCAAAAATGGTACATGGATTCAGTAGTTAAGTAGCTACTGAATCCAAGTGTATTTTGATGATTCATTGTTGTTTAATTTTTATTTTTTTCAAAACCCTATCTTCAGGGACGTAGTTTAATTCGCCTCGTCGAAATTGTAAAAACAACGTTCTCGAAAAAAAATCGAATTATAGTTATTGAGATATTTAATTTTGAATTTGAGAGAAATTTGGATGATAACGTGACAAATTATGAATAGTAACGGTCAAATGGCATTGCTACCTCCCGATTTTAACAAAAACTATAACAATGTTACCGTAAATTTTAAAAATAATATCTAATCTAATCTTAACTATTTATGACAAAGTCTCAAATGCGGCGGTTGTACACCGTGCGGCGGGCTGACCCATGGGTCGAACCCGCCTGACCCGCCCGCCAGCGAGTCCTCCACTCCCAGTGCGACACGTGGCAAGTTTTTTTTAAAAAAAACATTAACTTTAAAATGCTATATCTTGATATTTATAACTTAGAAAAAAAAAATTAAAAATACCGTTGTGTTCGTCTCGACGAGACAAATAAAACTACATAGGTCATGATATGATTTGATTTTTTTTTAAAAAAACATATTTTTTACACACAAAAAGTTTGAGCTGCTTGTCAGCTGAGATGTAACACTCTGTTCTGATAAAAGTAACAGTTTCATCTTCAAAAAATAATACTTTTTACAGTCAAATGTAACAACAATTTTACAAGAAAATTTAAATTGTTTGATAGTTTTTGTGGTTAGAAAAAGTAATATTTAAAGTGTAACAAAGTGAATACTCCCTCTGTCCCACTCGAATTAGGACACATTTCTATTTTGGGTGTCACATTAAAATTAGGACAACCCAAAAATAGAAATATTTTATTTAATGGGACCCACATTCACACTCACAACAACTTTCCACTCATTATTCTCTACCCCACTTTCTCTCTCCTACTTTACTTTTCATACTCACAACACCTACTCCACTAACACTTTTTTCTAAATCTATGTGCCCAACCCAAAAATCCAAATTCGAGTGGGACGGAGGGAGTATATAATTATAATTTTCTATATAGATGAATGTAACATTTTTATTTAGTAAATGTTACTTTTCTTCTTTAAAAAAAAGAGTAAAATTCATATATATAATCGAATTGCATTTCAATTGTTAGTTTCTCAATAAAAAATTGTTACATTTTAGATATAATGTTACATTTAAGAATATAAACTGTTACAATTGAGAAAAAAATGTTACGTTCATTTTTATAAATGTAACATTAGTTTAGTTTCTCAATCTTATGTTAATTTTGGAAAAAAAAAGTGTTACATTTGAAAAAAAGAGTGTTACATTTCTTTATAAAAAGTGTGACATTAGTTTAGTTGTCAATCTTTATGTTATCTTTAATCTATTGCAGCAAAATTGTGTTACATTTTGAAGGAAAAAAAGTGTTACATTTTGCGTCATCTTTTTTTTTTTTTTTTTTTTTTTGAAATCATTCAGTCGACTCAAAAAAGGAAAAAAGAATTGTTTGAAAACATGCGGGGGCATTTTGGGGAGAGTAAGAGAGAGAGAGAGAGAGATAGTACTCACATTTTGACTCTTTGAGCAACTAAGGGTATATATGTACAAAAGGGAGGAAGCCCCTGCTTTGACAGAAAGTAAGTGTTTAGCTCTTTCCTAGATTGTAGAACGGAAGACTTGTCGAGACATTTGAAAATTGTTTTATTCAAGATTCTCATTTGATTGCTCGAGAATGGACCTCATTGATTAGTTAATGAGTTATGGTTAATTGGTAAACAAGTAGCCTCAAATTAATAAATGTTTTGATCAATTGTGAGTGAAGAAGTCAGGAGTAGAAATATGGGGGAAGAGAGAAGAGAAGGAAAATTGGCTACGAGGTGGGTTGTGTATATTTTGGACCGAACCGGGAGGTTGCCTACGTTCTCCTCAAGGTGAGGAGCTCAGGTCCGCGTAGTTCGGGGATGACCCGCTTGACGATGGTGTCGGGTTTCAGTGGGTATGTGTGGGAGGAAAGAAAAGAAAGAAAGTTGGCCCAAGGTAGGTTATGTTTGGCTTTGAGTGGTTGCCCGGTTGACGATGAAGTTGGTTTTTGAGTTTAGGGGTGTGAGGTTCGTTTGAGGTGAGTTTTGAGGTGAGTTGTTCTTTGTAGCTCATTGCGGTGGATTACTCCTTTGTAGTTGTTGCAGTGGATTGTTCCATCGTAGTTGTCATGGGTTGCTGCGGTTTATCTACTTTGTAAGGAAAGAAAGGAAAATAGAACATTTGAGGTGAAAAGAAAATGGGACTTTTACTTTTCCATGGTGATAGCCCCTTCTATTTTTCTTTTTCTTTTTTATTTTATCTCTTTGTGCACACCGTTTTTTTGCCTAGGCCGCCCTTTCGGGTTTTCAACCTAGCGGGCTTCTTTTTGTGCAATGCTCTAACTTTTGCCTAGGTCGCCCTTTTGGGTTTCAACCTAGCGAGCCATATTTTTTTTTATTTTTTATATTTGTACATGAAACATTGGGCAAGACAAGCCCCTAGTTTGCTTTCACCTCTCTCGATTGCGAGGTAGCTTCCTTATAGTTCAAGCGGCCTTTTGTTGGCAGCGGGCATCCTAGCCCCTTGATTTTCACCGGTAGAGCTCCATTGGATTATCACGTGCACCAATTAATGGCATGAATGACTTCGTGCACTTGTCTTACATTTGCGATGGAATACGGACAGCCCCAGTGTAACGGCATGTAGTACTCATGAAGGGAACAAACCAACCCTTTAAATTGTGGCAGCATGGATGTCTATTTGATGATGAGCAACCGCAGTCCATTTCTTTGTCACGACCTTATAAAAAGGGGTTTAATGGTGGGATGAGAGGCGTATGAGGATAGTGTATGGGAGAAGGTGTATATAGAGAGTGTACATGAAGAGAAAGTGATTCGTTCATCCCAATTGATCGAAGCATTTGTTATTTTGAGATTAATCGTTTACTTAGTTATGTGAATGGTTTGTGGGTCCATTTACCTTTTAATGAGACATCATTAATGAGTAAGATTAAGATTAATTCATCATATAAAGATATAGTAATCAAGCGAAAATGGTGAATAAGACAATTTTCATGAAATTGATATATGCAAGCTTATGTCTCAAGTCTAGAGAGAAAAGAAAAGAAATAAAGACCCTTTTATTGGAACTAAAAGATTTAAACTGACTAGTCCGGTGTGGAATTTTACTTAAAGAAACAAAAATCGTCCAAGGTGGACTTTTGACTAAGGAGACTCTAGAACCTACAAAGACTGAATGACCCTTTTCTTTTCTTTTATTTAAATGAGGTAGCCCCAATTTCCTCTTTTTCCCATGCCCATGTATTCCGTTGGCGGGTGATGGCTCCGCTGTCAATGAGGCTTTGAATATTTCTCCTCAATTGGAGGCAATCTTCGGTGTTATGCCCAATGTACTGGTGGTATTGGCAGTGTTTGGAGGGATCCAAGCCTTGCTTCACCCTACTTGGTTCATAGTTGAACAAAGGAGACAACTTGCTGGCTTGAACTAGACTTTTGTAGAGTTTGGCTAACTGCATACCCAAGTCATTGTACTCGTGTTCGTTCTTCCGAACTGTATTTGAGGGTGGTTTAGGTACCGGTACCTGTCGTTGATGAGTAGTCTTAGGAGGCATCCCAACGGGGGACGTCTGTGGCGGCCCGTACATTTGAGGAGCGTACGGGTGTTGACATTGAGCAAGAGGGAGAACTCGGCTGAGGTAATCATAAACGCCACGAATTTCAGACAAATGGCGCCTCTCGATATTTCTTAGGGTCGTATGCATCTCCTTCTGAAAGTGTGTTGCTTGCTCGTTGAGAATGGCCTTAAAGTGGATTGCTTGTTCATCGAGGATGGCTTCGAAGTGGGATGCTTGCTTACTGAGAGCAGTACCGTTGTAGAGGATTGTCTCGGGATCTTGGGTAGCAGCTTCAGTTGCAACTTCGATGTTCCTTGCAGCCGACATGATGCAGAACTCTAGTCATGAAAGAATTAAGCCTCTTAGTTGAATTAAATTAGATTCGTATTTAATGATAAGGCATCGTTATAAAATCATTTTTTGGAAAAGAGTCGGTCTCCACATTTTTGAAATGCATTTTGGTAAAAAATTGAAAGTTTGACCGGGCCGAAGTTGCCTACGTTCCCCTTATCATGAGGGAGAGGTCCCACACAATAAGAGGCTCAGGTCGCCGTAGTTCGAATCAAGTTAGACTTTTAAAAAGAGGTGAGAGATGACCATAGGGGTCAAAAAGGGGGAGATGACTCGGTCTTTGGTCAAGCATGGGTGAGGAAGACCTATAGGAGTTGGTTTTGATTGAGTCGGGTATGGTTTGACCTAAGGTTTGACCTAAATTTGACCTAAGGTTTGACCTAAGGTTTGAGACAAGAAGTGGTTCAAGCTAGAATGCGACAATAATGGTGGGTTGACCTAGATGGGTGTAGGATAGGTCAACCTAATTGAGAAATGGTCGGATTGACCTATATGGTGAATGGATCAAGACAGCGGGTTGTAACGGGTTGCCTATGGGATGATCTAAACGGGATAGGCATGGCTTGACCTAAGCGAGTCTAAGGTTGACCTATTCGGGTTGGTGGACCAAGGAAGGTTGGAGATTGACCTAGATGGATCCAAGATAGGTAAATCGGCCTAAGCGGGTCACGGGGTGACCTTGACGGGTCAAAGGTGAAGGGGTAGTTTTAACCTAAGACGGACAAGTTGACCTAAATGAGTCAAGGATGGTGTGTGGACCTAAACGGGTTGACCTAGGTTGGTCTGGACGACGGTGGGTCAAATAATGACCTAGGTGGGTCAAGATGACGGTTTGACCTAAGCGGGTTAGGACCAAAGGTAATTGGGTTCACCTATGGAATTAAAGATTGACCTAAGAGGTCGAAAACAGATAAGGTTGACCTAGGAGTCGAAGTTTGACCTAAGAGGTCGAAGGTGATTGGGTTGACCTAGGAGGTCAAAGGCTGACCTAAGAGGTCAACGGGTGATAATGTTGATCGAGGGGGTCAAAGGTTGACCTAAGAGGTCAAAGGTGATAAGGTTGACCTAGGAGGATGAGGTTGACCTAGGGGGTCAAGGGTAGACCTAAGAGGTCAAAGATGATAGAGTTGACCTAAGGGGTCAAAGGTTGACCTAAGAGGTCAAAGGCGGATGAGGTTGACCTAAGGGGTCAAAGGTTGACCTAAGAGGTCGAGGGGTGATAAAGTTTACCTAAGGGGTCCAAGGTTTGACCTAAGAGGTCGAAGGCGGATAAGGTTGACCTAAGGGGTCAAAGGTTGACCTATGGGGTCAAAGGTTAACCTAGGAGGTCGAAGGCGATAGGGTTGACCAAGGGGGTCAAGGGTAGACCTAAGAGGTCAAAGGCGGATAAAGTTGACCTATGGGGTCAAAGGTGATAAGGTTGACCTAGGAGGTCAAGGGTTGACCTAGGAGGATGAGGTTGACCTAGGGGGTCAAAGGTTGACCTAAGAGGTCAAAGATGATTAAGTTGACCTAGGGGGTCAAAGGTTGACCTAAGAGGTCAAAGGTGGATGAGGTTGACCTAGGGGGTCAAGGGTAGACCTAAGAGGTCAAAGATGATAGAGTTGACCTAGGGGTTAAGGGTAGACCTAAGAGGTCAAAGGCGGATAAAGTTGACCTAGGGGGTCAAAGGTTGACCTAGGAGGTCGAAGGTGATAGGGTTGACCAAGGAGGTCAAAGGTTGACCTAAGAGGTCAAAGGGTGATAATGTTGACTGAGGGGGTCAAAGGTTGACCTAAGAGGTCAAAGGTGATAAGGTTGACCTAGGAGGTCAAGGGTTGACCTAGGAGGATGAGGTTGACCTAGGGGGTCAAAGGTTGACCTAAGAGGTCAAAGATGATTAAGTTGACCTAGGGGTGAAAGGTAGACCTAAGAGGTCGAAGGTTTGACCTAAGAGGTCAAAGGCGGATGAGGTTGACCTATGGGGTCAAAGGTTGAGAAAGTTGACCTAGGCGGTCGAAGGTGAAGGGTAGACCCAAATGGATCGCAATGATGGCCCAACGGATGAGCGATGGACCTTAGAGGTCGCCTAGATGCAATGCACATTTTATTTTGCGAAAAGTTTTGCATTTATTTACATCTTAAATGGGTGGTCCGAGGAGTGTTCTAATCTCTATGTGTGGGTTGCCACGGGTTAGGTTAAAGGTTCCCACCGCTCGCGGAACGTACACGGTGAGTGGAGTAGACGAGTGACTCGAAAAGAGGGCGGCAGTAGCGCACAAATTCCCGCACATCGAAAACTCCGGGTAGTAGGGACATGTGCAGTGCTGACACGGACTAGTGGTAGTGTGTGGCAAGAAACTAATTCTTTTTAAGGAGAAAAGAGAGAAGTTTTGAATGTTTGAATGATGCTATGCAATGCAATGCAGGAGAAGGAAAATAATGTACAAGGGAGCATATCAGAGTTTTGTTTGACCCTAATACTAAGGCGAAAATAACAAAGGTACATGGTACAAGGTACAAGGTACGAGTATTAACATGGAGGAGTGCGCGGGTGTATGTGTAAACATGGCTTAACTGTAGGGGGCACGTGAAAACATGGCAAGTGTAAACATGGCAGGTGTGTGCATGTGTAAACATGGCAGGTGTGTGCATGTGTAAACATGGCAGTTGTGTGCATGTGTAAACATGTCAGGTGTGTGCATGTGTAAACATGGCAGGTGTGTGCATTTGTAAACATGGCAAGTGTGTGCATGTTTAACATGGCAGGTGTGTGCATGTCTAAACATGGCAAGTGTGTGCATGTGTAAACATGGAAAGTGTGTGCATGTGTAAACATGGCAAGCATCATGATGTGACGAAAGTTAGACCCACTAAGTTTGAAAAAGTTTCAAAGCACTCCCCAGCGGAGTCGCCACTGTGAATACGTGTGTTTGAATTTGGGAATATTCATAGTAACATTAAAATTATGAGAGTCGCCACGCCGTTTTAATTAAAGCCAAAACATTGAAAAAATCATTTTTAGTGGGTTCGGGGGTCAAATTACAACAAGAGAAGAATATTGAACGTTATCACTCCTATTGCCCGAATGATCGGTCTTTCTATCATGATGCGGTGTGTTAGTAGTGTGTTAGTGATTTAGACCGGATCCGAAGATTGCCTACGTTCCTCTCAATGTGAGAAGCTCAGGTCAGCGTAGTTCGAGAAGAATTTAGAATAGGCAGAAGAATCGGGATCATGCATAATGAGGGGGAATTACCTAAAGTTTAGGGTTTAGAAGTAGTTCCTAGATCATCCTTGGGTCGATGAACCCTAGATCATCATTGGCTATGAAATAACATGTTAACATGAAGATCGCAACCCTAAATATAGCATAAATAAGGTTTTAACCTAGAATATGATGAATATGCGAAGAACATATTATGAACATATGAATGTCATGCAAAGCATATGAAAAAATATGTTAGGAACATGAATATTATGAAGAACACATGAATAAACATATTAAGAATATGAATATTAGGGATCTAAATTAATAATATGGCAAGAACATGAAGAAAAAGTTAGAAAACTTACCTTTGTTGGCAAGAAATAACCTTGGATCTTCTTGGGATTCTTGAGAGTGTTTTTGGAGGCTTGAATGACTTTATTTGGGAGCAAAATCGTCCCTTGTGGGCTCTAAATTCGGATCCTAAACCAATAGCATGGGATTGGTTTATATAGTAAACTGAGGGGAAGATCTGACGGTCCAGATCATCTGGGACAAAGGTGGCCGCCTGGCCATGATTGAAGCCGGCTACATGAGTGGCCTCGTGGCCAAGATCAACGCGCAGCAAGGTTGGCCGCGTGGCCAATTCCGCAGGCTGACTTGATTCTTAAGCTAGGGTTTCTGCATGGTTTTAAGGAAACTATTTGTTACCTATTTTGATAGATTTTGTCATAAATGAGATATTTTGGGAATCCGGGACAAGTCTTTGCAAGGTTTCTAATTCCTATAAAGTCCTTGTATTTTTGGGAAAGTCCTAATAAACTCATTTTCAGGTCGGGTACTAACAGAGACCGGCTCACTATTTATTTATCTTAATCAAATAATTATAGTTAGTTCTCATTTTAATTTGTTTTTATTAGAGTAAAACTATATGTATGTCTATATATACTGTAACACCCATCGAATTTCCTGTTAAATATTTGACATACTTGTTAAATACTTGAACTTGCATATTATGTGCTAGTTTTACTTGGGTTAAATTTTTAACTGCTTTAAATAGTTAAGGTGGTTAAATGTCTAGTTTTGACTTTTGGGTCATTTGTGAAAATTTGACTTTAGGGGCATTTTTGTTAAAAGTGAAACTTGAGGGGCCTAAGTGTCATTTCCCGAAACTTGAATGTATATCAACTTCTTTGTTTGCCTGGGGAAGGCATTTTTACCCAAATCAGTACGTTGCTTCCTCTGTTCTGAAAAGCTAGGGTTAGAATTTTCCCTATTCTCGACTCCTCGAGTTTAATTATCCCTCCGTTCTTGATTCCGATCCCGGATTAATATTCGTGGCGTTGAATAGAGCGTTCCAGGCCGAACAGAAATAAGTTTTGGTCAACTTGAATTTTGACTAGGTAAGTTATTAGCTCCCCCTTACTTGTAATAACATGCATAAATGTTATTCTCAATACTTGTGATTGTTAATTTTGTGTTTGGGGTGATTTTTGTGGTACTTGTAAATTTGGGACAAAAGGAGTAAATTTCCCCTGTGTAAAATGATAAAGGGATTTGGAAAGATGAGTTTGAATGATGTTATGCCTTTTCTGGGTATGTTGAAATTGTTAGTAAATGTTACTCCTACGTTTTGGGACGGACAATTCTTAAACTGGGAAAGAAATGAAAATTTCGCATTTTAGTACACTGTGCGACCGCACAAAATTGAGTGTGCGACCGCACATCTTTCTGAAGGGTTTTTCAAAGAAATTGACTTGGTTGTGTGCGGCCGCACAGTCCATTGTGGGCGACCGCACAGTTATCTGGAAAAACAAAGATTTTGTTTAAAGTTTGTATAAGTTGGAAGTAACCCTAGTTAAGGTATATAACCTTAATATAAGATGTCCTAGCAAGTGTTGTGATACTTTAGGGGCATCAGACTTGGTCTTAACCATGTATACTCATTGAATTAAAATGAGAACATAGGTATAAGAGTAGTATCTCTTCTTTATGTCTTGAAAGTGCTATGAACAAGCACTAATGTGTTATACTTGTTGTGAATCCAATGATTGTACACCTTAGAGGCATTAGCCTAAGGTCTTAGACTTGAACATCCTAAGAATAGGATTGGGATTTGGTAAGAGTAAATGTATAACTCTTATACTTGTTTGAATGTCCAAAGATTGGAAGATATAACTGGAAGTATAAGACATTAAAAGCTTGTACATGACTTGAACATCCATAGAAATGGATTAAGACTTGAATATAAGATAATAAAATCTTGTACTTGGCTTGACACCAATACATATGTATGGTAGTGAACTAGAAAGTGCTATGAACAAGCACTAACGTGTATAAGACATGTTCTTGTTGTGTATGTGCAAACATTGCATATAGGTGCTTGATAACAAGGTGACTTCTTGATTACTTGAAGCATGTTCCTTGTTGAGCTAGTCCACTACATTTGGATTAGTTCTTCTCCCGTTGTTCAAGTAAATATCTACTTGTACTTTCTTGTGTGAGTCCAGCTGGTTCTCCTTGCTTGTTCGAAAATGTATAGGTTCACGCTTGTCGCGAGAGCTGGGGTTTAAGTGACAATCGGGTCCCTATGTATTTCCGCCCGACCCCTTACTACCGGCCATAGTAAGGGCATAGCTTCCTTAGTTGGAGCAATAAGCCTGACTTAAGTGAATGCTAAATTCCCGTCCCGAACACCTCATGAATAATCATGAGTACTGATATTGAGAATGACACTGGTTACCGGGTCTTCTGATATATACTGAATAATCAGTTCCTGTTATTGATCGTGAAGTCAAAGTAATACAAGCTTCGACAACAATGGTATTCTTGGGAGGAATAAGGAAGGAAGCAATATCCTTATAACTTGCTTGTTTAGCCTTATGTGCTACTTGATGAGTGGATTATCCTCTCATATACTTGTTACTTGATGATACTTGATAAATGATTATTTGAGTATCTACTTGAATTTCATGATAACATGTCATGTAGTTGCATCTAATAGCTTACTGAGATTTATCTCACCCTTTATTTGTTCCCCCCCAGGAAAGGAAGGATAGTGCGCCGTGAGGCTCGACATAGTTGGGAGCTTGCTTCGCAGGTCGTGATTATTTTGGGGCTTGTGTCCTTTTACCCTTGGTGAGGACGATGTATTATGGGTTTTGTAACTCCTTATTTTGGGGTAGACAGTTCTTATTGTCACTAGACATCTTGTATAGTACTCTTAATGCCAGCTTATGTGCTAGGCATGTTTCCGCTGTGTATGTATTAAGTTTGGTTTTGAATTTTCTTGTCTAGAACTCGTGTTGTGAGCTAGTATAGCTCCTTACTCTAGAATATATATATCATGTCAGTTTGTTAAACAAATGTCATTAAGTTTCTTGTTAAGTTTCTTGTTTCCCGTTAGGCACTCCCATCCAGGTTCGAGGTTCTATTAGGGGATCCCGGGACCTGGGGGCGTGTCAGGTTGGTATCAGAGCTTCCCTGGTTTAGCTACCCTGTTTAGCTACCTTGGTTTGCTCTAAGTCTGGATAGGGTCTATGGCCTAGGTATGGGTGAGTCTTGGGGTGTTATTAATAACGCTGAGTGTTTACCTACAGGTACAATGAGTTCTGAAGGTACTAGTGGTAGTAATCAGCTGAGATCTATAACTCCTCAAGAAGAAATGGTTGATAATGTTGACTGGGATTATCCTAATCGCCTTACAAGGTTCTTGAAGCTGAAACCTCGCAGTTTTGACGGGGAATTTGATGCTAAAAAGGCAGAGGAGTGGATTGAAAGTATTGAGAAGATCTTTACAGCCTTGAGATGTGCAGGTGGTGATAAGGTAACCTTTGCAACCTTTAAACTTGAGAAAGCCGCTGAACATTGGTGGCAAGTGTTGAGTAAAAGCTGGGAACTGGAAGGTATACCTCAGACATGGGAGAATTTTCTTAAAGCTTTTAAGTCACAGTTTATTCCAACAGTAGTCCAAGACAGAAAGGAAATGGAATTTCTTAATCTGGAGCAGGGAAGTCTGACTGTGGGGCAATACTCAACCAAGTTCACAGAATTGGCCAGGTATTGTGATCATTTAGTTCCAAATGAAGCTAAGAAGGCACAGAGGTTTGTTAAAGGGTTAAGGACTGAGTATAGGAAACAACTTCTTTCTTTACAACTCACTAGCTATCAGCAAGCAGTGGAGAAGGCTTATACCATTGAAAATGATATCGAAGAACACAAGGTGAAGTTGGGAACAACCATGACTGGTCGTGTACCGGAGAAAACTCAGGGATCTGGTTCTAAAGGTGGTAAATCTGGCCGCCAAGATCGTCGATTCCGACAGCCAACCGAAAGTAAAGGTAGTGTATCAACTGGTTCGAGGACAACAGTCCAAGGTCCCAGGAGAGTATGTGGCTATTGTTCGAAAGAAGGCCATTCTGAAGACAAGTGTTGGCTAAAGCAAGGAAAGTGTATAGTGTGTGGTGAAGCGGGGCACTTTGCTATAAATTGTCCTAAAAGTAAAGTAAATCAAGTTGGGGGTACAAGTCAACCAGCCTCAGGTTCTAAGAGAGATAGTGGTGGTCGACCAAAAGTTCAGGGTCGAGTGTTTGCTTTAGATCAGCAGGGTGTAGCTGAGTCTTCTGCGGTCATAGGAGGTATTATATTACTTTCTAGTACGAGAGCGCGAGTCTTGATAGATCCAGGCTCATCTCATTCTTATGTGGCATCTCATTTTGTGTCGCATTTGCATGTTCTTCCTGATTCTATGCCTTATGTGCTAGAAGTATCTTTCCCTATGGGAGATTGCATGTTTACTTCTGAGGTTTACAAGAAATGTGAGGTTCTTGTGGGTGATCATTCCCTTCTTGCCGACCTAGTCGTGTTACCTATAAGGGACTTTGACGTGATTCTTGGCATGGTTTGGCTATATGTGCATCATGCATCTGTTGATTGTTATAGAAAAGTAGTAACTTTTTCTATTCCTGGTTTGCCTGATTTTACCTTTGAAGGTGATAGACCTTTATGTGCTATACATGTTATTTCTGCTTTAAAAGCTAGAAAACTTTTATCTCGTGGTTGTGCCGGGTATCTCGCATGTGTGCTTGATCAGAGTGTATCTGTTCCCAAGATGGAGGATATTCCTGTTGTGTCTGAATTTTCAGATGTGTTCTCTTCTGAGTATAGTATGCCACCTGATCGAGAGCTTGAGTTTTGTATTGAGTTATTACCAGGTACAGCACCAATCTCTAAAGCACCTTATAGAATGGCTCCAGCTGAGTTAAGAGAGTTGAAAACACAGCTTGAGGAATTGCTTGAAAGGGGCTTTATCAGGCCTAGTGTATCACCGTGGGGTGCACCAGTGTTATTTGTCAGAAAGAAAGATGGGACTCTGCGATTGTGTATTGATTACAGAGATCTTAATCAGGTAACTATCAAGAACAAATATCCGTTACCTCATATTGATGACTTGTTTGATCAGCTTCAGGGTTCAGTAGTGTATTCGAAGCTTGACTTGAGAAGTGGTTATCATCAGTTGAAAATCAGATCTGAGGATATACCAAAGACAGCTTTCCGTACCAGGTATGGGCATTATGAGTTTATTGTTATGCCATTCGGTTTGACAAATGCTCCAGCTGTATTTATGGATTTGATGAACCGCATATTCAAGCCATATCTTGATTGTTTTATGGTGGTATTCATTGATGACATTCTTGTGTATTCTAAGTCACGGGCTGAGCATGAACAACATCTCAGAGTGGTATTACAAGTTCTTCGTGAGAAACAATTATTTGCAAAATTCAGCAAATGTGCTTTCTGGTTAGAAGAAGTTTCATTCTTGGGGCATGTTGTGTCTGCTACTGGTATTGCAGTAGATCCTTCCAAAGTTGAAGCAGTTGTAAACTGGAAAAGGCCAACTACAGTGACTGAAATCCGTAGTTTCTTGGGCTTGGCTAGTTATTATCGGAGGTTCATTGAGGGATTCTCCAAGATTGCTACTCCATTGACTAATATGACTCGAAAAGCTATTTCTTTTGAGTGGAATGACCAATGTGAAGCAAGTTTTCAGGAGTTGAAAAGGCGTTTGACTACAGCTCCAGTCTTGGCTTTGCCTAATGGTTCTGAGCATTTCATGGTTTATACTGATGCTTCTAAAGAAGGATTGGGTTGTGTTCTAATGCAAGATGGCAAGGTAATAGCTTATGCTTCTTGAAAACTATCTCCTTATTAAAAGAATTATCCTACTCATGATTTAGAGTTGGCTGCGATTATTTTTGCTTTGCATAAATGGAGACATTACTTGTATGGAACTAAATTTGAAGTCTTTACTGATCATAAGAGCTTGAAGTACTTGTTTTCTCAAAAAGAGCTTAACATGAGGCAACGTAGATGGATGGAGAAATTGAAGGATCATGATTGTACTATCCTTTATCATCCGGGAAAAGCAAATGTTGTGGCAGATGCACTGAGCCGAAAGACTTATATTTCTTGCTTGATGATTCGTGAATGGAAGATGTTTGAAGATTTGTGTGACTGGAATCCTTTTGAATCAAATCATGGAATTATTCTTGCTAATATAAAAGCTACTTCAGATTTACTCCAACAGATCAAAGAAGCTCAGGTAATTGATTCTGAATTGCAGAAAATCATTAGTGGAATGAATGAAGGAAAGCAACCAGATTTTTCTTTTAATAGTGATGGAATTCTTACCTTCCGAAGTCGAGTTTGTATTCCAGTTGATCCTGAGATTAAGAAGAAAGTTCTTGAAGAGGCTCACAAAGCCAAGTATACTATTCATCCTGGAAGTACTAAAATGTACCAAGACTTGAAGAAACATTTCTGGTGGAACAATATGAAAAGAGAAATTGCTGAGTATGTATCCAAATGTTTGACTTGTCAACAAGTAAAAGTGGAACATCAACGTCCA
Source organism: Campanula takesimana (assembly GCA_026119855.1). Lineage (NCBI taxonomy): Eukaryota > Viridiplantae > Streptophyta > Magnoliopsida > Asterales > Campanulaceae > Campanula > Campanula takesimana. Next base: position 237,614 of record JAOWBW010000891.1, read on the forward strand.
GCAGGTTTGTTGCAACCATTGGAAATTCCAGAGTGGAAATGGGAGCATATCACGATGGATTTTGTGACTGGTTTGCCACGTACCAGACGAGGCCATGATGCTGTTTGGGTTATTGTGGACAGGTTGACTAAATCAGCTCACTTCTTGTCTGTTTCCATGGGATATTCATTGTCTCAATTGGCATCTTTGTATGTTCAGGAGATTATCCGACTGCATGGGGTTCCTGTGAGTATTGTATCTGACAGAGATCCTCGTTTTACTTCTCGATTCTGGCAGGCTCTTCAGGGTGCTATGGGTACTAAATTGAATTTCAGTACTGCTTTTCATCCTCAATCTGATGGGCAATCTGAGAGACTTATACAGATTCTCGAGGATATGTTACGTGCTTGTGTTATTGATTTCAAAGGCAGTTGGGATACTCATCTTCCTTTGGCTGAGTTTGCTTATAATAACAGTTTTCAGTCTAGCATTGAAATGGCTCCATATGAGGCTCTTTATGGCAGAAAATGTCGATCTCCTATATGCTGGGATGAAGTGGGAGAAGCTAGACTCTTGGGTCCTGAAATGGTTCAACAATCAGTTGAGAGTGTGAAACTTATTCGAGATAGATTGCATACAGCTCAGAGTAGACAAAAGAGTTATGCAGATCATCGTAGAAGGGATCTTGAATTCCAGGTAGGTGACTTTGTATTCTTGAAGGTCTCTCCTCGGAGAGGTATAAAGAGATTTGGGAAGAAACGAAAGTTATCTCCTCGTTATATCGGTTCATTTGAGATTCTAGAAAGAGTTGGTAAGTTGGCTTATAGAGTGGCTTTACCTCCTTCTTTATCTGGTATTCATAACGTGTTCCATGTATCTATGCTTCGCAAGTATATGGCAGATGAATCATATGTTCTTGAGTATGAGGCTATTCCATTTCAACCTGATTTGTCTTATGAGGAACAACCTGTTGAAATTCTGGACTGGAAAGAGCAAGTATTGCGTACCAAAAGGATTCCTATTGTGAAGGTCCTTTGGAGAAATCATGAAATTGAAGAGGCTACTTGGGAAACCGAGAAAGAGATGCGAGATAAATACCCGAGCCTATTTGAAAACTTTGGTAAGTAAAAATTCGTGGGCGAATTTTCTTTAAGGTGGGGAGGATGTAACACCCATCGAATTTCCTGTTAAATATTTGACATACTTGTTAAATACTTGAACTTGCATATTATGTGCTAGTTTTACTTGGGTTAAATTTTTAACTGCTTTAAATAGTTAAGGTGGTTAAATGTCTAGTTTTGACTTTTGGGTCATTTGTGAAAATTTGACTTTAGGGGCCTTTTTGTTAAAAGTGAAACTTGAGGGGCCTAAGTGTCATTTCCCGAAACTTGAATGTATATCAACTTCTTTGTTTGCCTGGGGAAGGCATTTTTACCCAAATCAGTACGTTGCTTCCTCTGTTCTGAAAAGCTAGGGTTAGAATTTTCCCTATTCTCGACTCCTCGAGTTTAATTATCCCTCCGTTCTTGATTCCGATCCCGGATTAATATTCGTGGCGTTGAATAGAGCGTTCCAGGCCGAACAGAAATAAGTTTTGGTCAACTTGAATTTTGACTAGGTAAGTTATTAGCTCCCCCTTACTTGTAATAACATGCATAAATGTTATTCTCAATACTTGTGATTGTTAATTTTGTGTTTGGGGTGATTTTTGTGGTACTTGTAAATTTGGGACAAAAGGAGTAAATTTCCCCTGTGTAAAATGATAAAGGGATTTGGAAAGATGAGTTTGAATGATGTTATGCCTTTTCTGGGTATGTTGAAATTGTTAGTAAATGTTACTCCTACGTTTTGGGACGGACAATTCTTAAACTGGGAAAGAAATGAAAATTTCGCATTTTAGTACACTGTGCGACCGCACAAAATTGAGTGTGCGACCGCACATCTTTCTGAAGGGTTTTTCAAAGAAATTGACTTGGTTGTGTGCGGCCGCACAGTCCATTGTGGGCGACCGCACAGTTATCTGGAAAAACAAAGATTTTGTTTAAAGTTTGTATAAGTTGGAAGTAACCCTAGTTAAGGTATATAACCTTAATATAAGATGTCCTAGCAAGTGTTGTGATACTTTAGGGGCATCAGACTTGGTCTTAACCATGTATACTCATTGAATTAAAATGAGAACATAGGTATAAGAGTAGTATCTCTTCTTTATGTCTTGAAAGTGCTATGAACAAGCACTAATGTGTTATACTTGTTGTGAATCCAATGATTGTACACCTTAGAGGCATTAGCCTAAGGTCTTAGACTTGAACATCCTAAGAATAGGATTGGGATTTGGTAAGAGTAAATGTATAACTCTTATACTTGTTTGAATGTCCAAAGATTGGAAGTTATAACTGGAAGTATAAGACATTAAAAGCTTGTACATGACTTGAACATCCATAGAAATGGATTAAGACTTGAATATAAGATAATAAAATCTTGTACTTGGCTTGACACCAATACATATGTATGGTAGTGAACTAGAAAGTGCTATGAACAAGCACTAACGTGTATAAGACATGTTCTTGTTGTGTATGTGCAAACATTGCATATAGTTGCTTGATAACAAGGTGACTTCTTGATTACTTGAAGCATGTTCCTTGTTGAGCTAGTCCACTACATTTGGATTAGTTCTTCTCCCGTTGTTCAAGTAAATATCTACTTGTACTTTCTTGTGTGAGTCCAGCTGGTTCTCCTTGCTTGTTCGAAAATGTATAGGTTCACGCTTGTCGCGAGAGCTGGGGTTTAAGTGACAATCGGGTCCCTATGTATTTCCGCCCGACCCCTTACTACCGGCCATAGTAAGGGCATAGCTTCCTTAGTTGGAGCAATAAGCCTGACTTAAGTGAATGCTAAATTCCCGTCCCGAACACCTCATGAATAATCATGAGTACTGATATTGAGAATGACACTGGTTACCGGGTCTTCTGATATATACTGAATAATCAGTTCCTGTTATTGATCGTGAAGTCAAAGTAATACAAGCTTCGACAACAATGGTATTCTTGGGAGGAATAAGGAAGGAAGCAATATCCTTATAACTTGCTTGTTTAGCCTTATGTGATACTTGATGAGTGGATTATCCTCTCATATACTTGTTACTTGATGATACTTGATAAATGATTATTTGAGTATCTACTTGAATTGCATGATAACATGTCATGTAGTTGCATCTAATAGCTTACTGAGATTTATCTCACCCTTTATTTGTTCCCCCCCAGGAAAGGAAGGATAGTGCGCAGTGAGGCTCGACATAGTTGGGAGCTTGCTTCGCAGGTCGTGATTATTTTGGGGCTTGTGTCCTTTTACCCTTGGTGAGGACGATGTATTATGGGTTTTGTAACTCCTTATTTTGGGGTAGACAGTTCTTGTTGTCACTAGACATCTTGTATAGTACTCTTAATGCCAGCTTATGTGCTAGGCATGTTTCCACTGTGTATGTATTAAGTTTGGTTTTGAATTTTCTTGTCTAGAACTCGTGTTGTGAGCTAGTATAGCTCCTTACTCTAGAATATATATATCATGTCAGTTTGTTAAACAAATGTCATTAAGTTTCTTGTTAAGTTTCTTGTTTCCCGTTAGGCACTCCCATCCAGGTTCGAGGTTCTATTAGGGGATCCCGGGACCTGGGGGCGTGTCATATACACACTTGTAGTATGCGCAACAATCATTAGATTTTCAAAGAAAAATCTCCTTGTTTGAAAAAATAATAATAAGGGCAAATTGCAACTTTGTTACCCATGTTTTGCAATATTTGCAATTGAGTTCCCAACAGTGTAAAAGTTACAACCGTGCCTCGCACATGATTTTAGAGGGGCAAAATAGACATTTCTCATCAGAATAGCAAATGCATGTTTAATAAATTGAAAAATCTGGGGTGTTTTTTTTTTTTTTTTTTTTTTTTTTGGAATTAATCTAGAGTGAGAAATTGAAGAACCGGGATTGAAAAAACGTAAACGTCGTTCATCGTTTCCCCATATAAAAACCTCACTTTCCCCATGCCGACAAGTGCACTGCATTCCTCCATCTCATCCCTTACACACTACGCAGACCATGGTGGAAATAAATATTCAAATAAAACTCGAATCTGGATCTAAATGGTATTGTTATAGCACATAAATGTCCTCCATCCCAAACATAGACTAATAAATGTCCACATTGCAAAATTTAAGAAAAGAGGAGCGAATTCAAACAAAGGCAATTACCGCTCATCCCATCTTAATACCATTGGGATTTTATAAAGCAATTATAGGTAGCCCCAACAAAAATGACATTTTGAATTGCGTCCCAGATGAACAAGCATTGGAGAAAAAGATCAGAAAGGGGCATGCCTCGTGATAGGTTGGAGTTAAGTTAATCGATCTGCTGCAGCAGGGATGACAGAGGAGTGTGGGTTTGCAGCGTTGTTGTGGGACATAACTGAGAAGGGGCAATCTAATTTTGTTGGCTCTGGAGTGGATAACAGGAGCAAGAACGCCAATTTCGGAACGATAGTTGGAGTCAGAATGCAGCAGTCGGTAATTGAGGGTCATGAGATGGTCGTCGGCGCTTGGCCCGCAACTAAAGTGGACGACTGATGAAGAGGCCGCCGATGTTGGGATCATTGCAGAGACTCCGGTGAGTGTAAATCGACTGTAGGGGCATAGTGGTGGTCGGCGTTTTAGAAGAAGAAGAGAAGAGTAGGTGCAACCGTGCAAGTATCCCAAAATTGATGTTTATTAGTCATTTGCTATGAAAAATGTTTTTTTGGCCCCTTTTAAATCATGTGCGAGGCTCATGTGTTAAGTTTTTAACGGGGGTTACGTTTTTAATGGGATTTATATTAACTTGCAACAAAATGACAAACATGGCTATGAGGTTGCAACATTTACACTATTGAGAACTTAATTGCAGCTATTGACAAAACATGGGTAACCAAGTTGCAATTTGCCCTAATAATAATTCTCCTTATGTAATGTGAAAGATTGCTGAAAGCGATTTTTTTTTTTTTTTTTTTTTTTAAATTTTACTAGATGCGTTATTTAGATACGTTTTGTATTGTATTTGAACACGAGTTTATTAGCCGCAAGCCAATTAATATAGGCAAAGGTTTAATATTTTCTATTCAATTTGGACATAAACCTTATTTGTAGTTTGAGCTTGTGACAGTGACCTAACATTTAATTTTTTTATAAAGATTTTACATTTTTTTTTCTAAGGTCTATTTATGGTATGAGACACGTCTTTCAGACATTTTTCTGAGGTTCATCCGTGATCCATGTCCCTCAAACACACTCAAAAGACTTTAGAGCAATATAATTTCAACTTATAGACTTTAAAACTTTTTAGATTTTTTTTTTTTTTAATCTTTATTCAAGATCATGCATTGTTTCACGGACATTTGAAAAATTAATCTTTATTTTTGTCACACTGTTGCTAACAACAAATGACGCACATTGGATGCGGAGAATCACGTCTTTTTTAAAAAAATAATAATAAATCTAAGACAAAAGAGTAAGTCTCTTGTAAAACGCGTTTTACACTAGGCTTAGTGTAAAACGTGTTTTATTAATGACGGCAAGTAGGGTTTAAGAGACGCGGTGGCATAAATGTAAATATTTGAAACTTATGAAATCTCAGGAGGCATATTTTAAAACTGCAGGAGGCATATTATGAAACTGAAGGAGGTATATTTTTGAACTCCACATCAGGCACTTCTAAATTTTAAAGCAGGCCCGTCTCAATAATTATAGGGGCCCAGTGCTAAATGTGAATATTGGGCCCTTAGTATTTAAAAAATTTACACAATAAAATAATAGCAATAATGTTAAGTAATAAGAAAATAGTCCCTCCGTCCCACCCGAATTGGGATTTTTGGGTTGGGCACAGGGATTAAAGAAAAAGTGTTAGTGGAGTATATGTTGTGAGTATGAAAAGTAAAATATGAGAGAGAAAGAGGGGTAGAGAATAATGGGTAGAAAGTTGTGTGAGTTGAATGTGGGTCCCATTAAATAAAACACTTCTATTTTTGGGTTGTCCTAATTCGAATGGGACACCCAAAATGGAAATTTGTCCTAATTCGAGTGGGACGGAGGGAGTAATTCATTAAAATTAAAATATATCATTAAAAGAAACTAAACTTTCTAATAAAGGTTTGAAAAAAAAAATATGAATGAAAGCCTAAACTAGAAAAAGAAGGGGATGAAAGCCCAAAAATTGGTTGCAATAATGTTGAAGTAATAAGCAAATAATTTATAAAAATTATAATATGTAATTAAAAAAAATAAACTTTCTAATTAAAGTTTTGAAAAAAATAATGAAAGAAAGCCTAAACTATAAAAGAAGGGGAGGGAAGCCATGAGAAAAATCCAAGAAGGGAAAAAGAAAAAAAAAAACAAAATTGCTTGTCCTGGGAGTCGAACCCAGGCATTTTGTGTTGCAATGTGAAAGGAGTTACCACTTACCAGCTGGGCACCTTTAGCATAAGCGTAATATTTTGGTATCTAATATATATATATACTAAATAAATAAAAATTTGGGGCCCCCAATTTTTTTGGGCCCTGTGCAATTGGACTGGTTGCACAGGCCCAAAACCGGGCCTGTTTTAAAGCGAGCATGTTTTTTAACTGAAGGAGGCATATTTTCATACTGCAGGAGGCACATTTTTAAAATAGAGCAGGCATTTGTTTTCTTTAAAAAAAGACAATGTTAAAAGTTCAAAAAACTCTCAGAAGGCATGTTTTGAAACTGGAGGAGGCATGTTTTGAAACTAGAGCAGGCACTTATTTTTTCTCAAAAAAGGCACTGTTAAAAGTTAAAAAAAGTGCCTCCTCTGGAGTTAAAACATGCCTGCTCTAAAAAAGTGTCTCCTCTAGAGTTAAAATATGCCTGCTGTGAAATATTGAAAAATGCCTCCTCTTGTTTTAAAATGTGCCTGCTGAGATTTCCATGAGTTCCACTTATTTACAAAATTGCCACAGCGTCTTTTAATCCCTCTTAAGCCGTTATTTGAAAAACACGTTTTACACATAGTTAGTGTAAAACACGTTTTTTACAAGATTTTGTGAAGACAAAAACTTGTGTAAGACGGTCTCACGTGTGAGACGGGTCTTATTGAGATAGTAAATGGTTTGCCCCTTTATGGGTGGGGCGGGGCAAGCCCATTTTCTCTCTCAACAAGGCTCGTCTCACGTGTGAGACCGTCTCACACAAGATTTCCTCTAAATCTAATTAGTAAGTATAATAACGTGATTAGGTAGGCCCACTACTTCCTTATCCAATTAGTAACAAAATTCATATTTAATTTCGTAAAACGTGTTTTTCGAAAACGCTGATGATTGTTTTTAAAAACAAGCGGTGACATTTTTGTAAATACTGGCAAACATCGTAAATGCCAGTGTGAATATTCTAAAGTGCCAGTCATTTGGACTAGCGTTTATAAACATTGTCGTTGGCACTTTTCAAAAGTGACAACGTTAATGTTTAAAAGTGCCAGCTATTATACTGACACTTATAAACATTGACACTGACACTTATAAAAAGTTCCAGTATAAATAAGTGTCAATAAGTGCCAGTGTACATGGCTGACACTTTTTAACACTAGCACTGGCACTTACGATAAGCGACAGTTATTTACAAAAATGCCACCGCGTTCTTTAAAACAGCTTTCTATTTATTACAAAAATGCCACCGCACTATTTTTAATATGGCATTTTATGCTAACTTAGCGTTAAACGCCAAAGTTGTAGGAAGTGGTTTAATAACCAAACATGAAAATTTTGAGCTTCTTAGAGTAGATACCAAGTCTTTGGTGCCTTTATATAGTGCAAGGGTGGACCAAAATTATTGACACAATTCTCAAGTCAAAAGCTGCACTTGTATAGAACACACACATGTTAGCGTTATCCTCCGAGTTAATAACACCTAGTCCAGCACTAGCGAGAATAGTTCACACTTAGATAGTGTTCTTTGAGAGCTTTCTGGTTAAGGATTAAAGTGTTTTTAAACGCGTGCGCATTATTGATTAGATTTTCGTCCCAGAGCATTCATGTAATATGTTTAGGGAACTTTTAGCCTTGCTCGTAAGTATAACTCATAACTTGTACTGTAATAAACACAAGTGGACAAGTTGAAATATTAAAATCCATATCATATTACAAAATGTCGGCTACTACATAAAGTTATAAACATATGCATATAGTATATTGTGTCAAAAAAAAAAAAAAAAAAAACAAAACATATGCATATAGTATATAATCTAATGTTTGATTTCGAAAAACAAACAAACATATGCATGTACTTCCTCTGTCCCAGAAAGATAGTCTTTTTTTTTTTTTATTGTTACTAGGAAAGAACTTTGAGGAATGATTAAAGCAACTTTTAATTACTCTAATGAAAATTTAAATATTATTATTAATGCACAATTATAAATACTATCAATACCAATTTTCATATTCACATTAGAGTAATTAAAAGTTGCTTTAATTATTTCTCAAAGTTCCTTCGTAGTAACAATGAAAAAATAGGAACTATCTTTTGGGGACAAATGGAGTATTAAATATTAACATCAATTTGATTATTTTAATAGAATTTTATATTTTTTTATTGATAATTTTTTATTGAGATGATTAAATTAACATTAATATTTAGTTAAATTTCTCAAAAATCAAACGCAACTATCTTACTAGGATTTAGACGGGGAACATGTGCAAAAAAAAAAAAAAATAATAAATAAAATAATCAAGCACTTTGAAAATTCTTGTACTTCATTGTTTCCTCCATCCACCCAATTTTTCATTTAATAATTACTGTAAATTTAACATGCAACTTGAGGGTAACGTCAAATATTTAAGCACATTGGATTAGAAATACCACTTTACTTTTCAACAAATAGACTTTTCCTGCTTCAACTAAAGCTACCTCTTCTACTTTTATTGATGCAATTTTATGAGAGAAAATACTCTCTACCATACTTTGTGCACCACTTGCGTACCACAAGTGATCCAATGGTTATAAGTTATTAAGACTTAAATAATTATAATATCAATAGTGATTTATAGCCGTCAGATCACTTGTGGTACATAAGTGGTACACAAAGTGTGGTACAGAGGATTTCATCTCCAATTTTATCTACCTATAAAAAAGTAACTAAAAAAAATATTAATTTGTCACTTAGTGATATTATTGACTTGGCATTACTGTGAACAAAATATTAATTATTGTAAGAACATATATGTTCATTTTGTTTCATTAAGAGTTCCTATTGTTTGTTTAGTTAGCCATAAAAGACTTGTATTTTAAAATAAAACCAGAATATTTGTTACGCCATTGCATTTTGGTCATGCTAAAGACTAGTGATTGATAAAGTCTAAGGTTCCATCCCAAAACCAATTGGTAATGGGAAGAATGGCTCAGGATCTTTATGTAGCCAAGGCATGGCTTGTTAATTCCCGATGTGGGATAATGTCTCTAACACGCCCCCTCACGTGTAGCCGGGCTTTGCCAAATGCTTACAACGTGGATTTAATCGCGTGACGCGGAGCAACATCGTGGGTCGTTGGGCCTGCACGTGTAACGGGCCAGCTCTGATACCATGATAAAGTCTAAGGTTCCATCCCAAAACCAATTGGCAATGGGAGGAGTGGCTCAGGATCTTTATGTAGTCAAGGCATGGCTTGTTAATTCCCAATGTGGGATAATGTCTCTAACAGTGATTTGCTAAGCGTTCGAAACTTCCTTTTCATGTTGAATAACTTGAAGGTAGGAATTATCAGAACAACACTTTTAATTATTCACAAAATCTTGGATAAAACGCGTTTTACGCAAGTTCCAGGAAAAACGTGTTTTCAGTGGCATTTTTGAAAACATGTGGAACTTCTTTAAAAAACGCGCGGTGCCATTTTTGTAAATAATCGGAACTTTTCATCGGTTCTGGATATCAATAACAAGCCTCCTGGATATGATTTCCAAGCACATTTGAAGAAAGTCATGGCCAATAAACTTTCTCGATATCAAGCTCAATAACCTTTGAAACTGATAGCCAGGACATTTGAAAGTGATAGCCGGAAAGTTTTTTCTGAGAAAAAAAATTAAAGAGCAGTTGATGTGTTAATATATAGCCAGTGACAGTGTTTAGGATGACCAGTTGATGTGTTATGAAGGTCCTATCGAGTGTATTGAGGAGCACCCGATGATTATGAAAAACACATTTTTCCTAATCACTAGGAAAAACATGTTTTACAGGAGACTAACTCTTAATTATTTAGTACCCCTCCCGCCTTATTCGAAATTGCAAAATTTATTATTATAAATGTTATATTTAAAATTACAAATGCCTAAAATGAAAATATTATAATATATTTTTACAATGAGACTCACCAGTCATTCTTACATCAATTAATCCACTTATTATTCCAACCACACTAATCGTCTCTACATCACTATATATCCATACTTACAACACCTTATTATTTTATACCTCTCTTTAATTTTGTGTACAATGTTATTTTTGCAATTTGAGCTGGACATATATAGTGATACATGCATCATCAGGGTAGAAAATTATTTATATTTAACTTGATAGACTGATACTACTTGCAAATAAAAAAAAGTGTTCTAAAGCAAGAAATTAGCCTCTTTGTTTGACCACACTGACACAATAGAGGTCAAATTAAGTCTTAATGATGCTATATAAAAAGGGAAAGGAATTTGATTTAGACTTTAGACCCCTTTATTTTGTCTGTACGATAAATTATCATCATGATGATTATATATTTCATAAGAGTTGGTCATTCATAAATTTACAGAAATTATCTTCCATTACTCTGTTTATTACAAAGATAAATTATATTTTTATATTTAATTGATTACCACACATTCATTTTCAATTTTAGTAACTCTTATTATGAAACGGATAGAGTATATCACAAAACACTAAAGCGAGATTATCTTATTGGCATAGTAGTAGTAGGAAGATAGAAATTCTAATATAAATGAGATATTGAATAAGATGTGCTCACTTTTCATTAAAAAAACAACTAACTCATTTTTTAACCAACCCCTAGTTGATACAAATATAAAAGTCTAAATTAGAAAAAAGAGAATTAAAACTTCAAACACATTAGTAATATGGATTTAAGGTGACTGCCGTCGGTTGCATACTCCATCCGTCCCACCTCACTTGACACTTATTTCTATTTTGGTCCGTCCCACTTCATTTGAGACTCCCCAAAATGGTAATCTTTTTATAATTTTATATTCAATCTACCCCACTCACTCATTCTCTCTCTTCACTTTCAACCACACATTTCATTCAACCAACCTACTATTAACCCCACTCATTCTCTCTCTTCATTTTCTACCACACAGTTTTCTTATTTTATTCTTTTTCTTTAGTTATTGTGCCCACCTTTTAGGTCTCAAGTGAGGTGGGATGGAGGGAGTATATAACAGTGAAGTTGCATCAACGGTTGAATTTTAATTTTTAACAAATGATTGAGCTCTGTTGGTGAGAAGACGATGGCCAAAAGATAATTATATTTTAATAAATAATCAACAACTAAAGCTATTGTGCAGTTCGACTAAACACCGTGACATAAAATATGTAAACTTAATATTAACCCTCATTAACAACATAGATTTTCTTCATTTCTTTGGTGCGCATTCTCGTTATACGCATTCAACAACACAATTTTTTGTAATCTCAAAACAATTGTGTTGTTGATTTTTTCCAATTTTTCCCTTTTGATGTATAGTAAATTTATCTCCTCTGTGAGAGCCGTTGTTTTCTCTCCATTGTGAGCGCTATTGTTTATCTCCTCTGTGAGAGCATGTGTTTCTTTGTTTTCTATTTGTTGTTTTTTCGTTTTAAAATGACGACGAATGCATTTTCGCATAATGAAGTGGATGCCAGTGGTCTTACTGCACAACGATGGTTCACAGATTTTGAGATATGTGGTGGGCGTTTCCTCGTCAACCCGAATTCTGTATATCCAGTGCTAAGCGCAAAATATTACCAGATAGGAGATTTCTTAAATGTCGGATAAAGGCAGTGTCCAAGTTTTACTTGGAGTGGAATTCGATCGTCACAAGATTTGAATCGAAAATATTGTTGTTGTAGGTTAAGCAATGACTGCTATTGTTATTTGGAGTGAGCTTCCAATCTATGTGGTGTGCCATTTTGTTTAACTACTTGTAAATAAAATTGCTTTCTCGTTTGAAAATTAAAAAAAAAAAAAAATCCCATCGACATCAGTAGCCAGTAGGCAATACCACACGTGTAGTTTGACTAGTACTATAATGCGGCACATTAATTTTTACAAACACCCCCTCCAATGGCCACTGTGTTTGACGGTTTGTTTGTGTGTGTGTGTGTGTGTGTGTGTTTTTCCTGCATTTGCTTTGCCTTTTCAAAACGTTTTGATTTATCTGTAAGGGACCCACAAACCTTTTATTACGTCATAACCTCACCTTTCAATTCAACTAGCCTCCAAATAATTCACTTGTATATAAACCAACACACGAGCAAAGCAAAAGCTAACTCTAGCTTAAGCTTAAGCTTGTGTTCAATAAAAAATCTCTCCTCAAAAAAACTCACAAATTTAAGAAAAATAAAAATGGTGAGAGCTCCATGTTGTGAGAAAATGGGGTTGAAGAAAGGTCCATGGACTCATGAAGAAGATCAAGTTCTTATCGATTATGTTACCCTTTACGGCCATGGCAATTGGCGCGCTCTCCCTAAACAAGCTGGTACGTATAAAGATCAAGTGTAGCATCTGTTCTTATTATCAGGGGGTTGATATTTGAATTATTATTGATTGATTGATACATGTGATTTGATTTCAGGGTTATTGAGGTGTGGCAAGAGTTGCAGACTCCGGTGGACTAATTATCTTCGACCGGATATTAAACGAGGGAATTTTAGTAGAGAAGAAGAAGATACCATTATCAATTTACATGGATTGTTGGGAAATAGGTGTGTTAATTCTCTATCTTCTACCTCCTCATCTTTTTTGCTAGTCTTTCTCTTTAGATTTCTTGATTTTCTTTTGCAAATTTATTTGATTCAAGTCATATTTGAATATTAGTTATATTTCACATACAAGTGGTTATGATACCCCCGATTCCGAATCAAAATATATAAATTTTTGTGTTAAAATCGACATTAAAACCATTTTTATAGAGAATTCATATAAAAATGGGTCAGAGTCCTTAATAAGGACTCTGAGAGAGCCACAACCCTCTAAAAGTAGGGGCTCGGGTGGTGTTAAAGCGAAACCCTGATCAATATACGAGCTTTGGGTCCCGAGTGGTATTAGAGTGAAATCCAGTTAGTTTCTCTCTAAATTATAGAAAGTCTATTTTTTTTCTACTTGCAAGCATTTGGCGAATATTTAAAAACAATTTGATTTTTTTTTATTTTTTTTTTAATTTAAGGAAAAACTAGTTTCCCGAGAATATTATGAAAAAAAAAAAAAAATTGGGGCTCGGGTGGTATTTTATATGAAAAAATCCATTGAATGAGATTCAAACTAGGGATCTCAATAAATTTTGTCAAACTCTTTAACCAATTAAGATTGACTCCTTCTGTATTTATGAAGAAATGGTGGTTTTCAAAATATTCCAGAATTGATTCCATGCATTTTTCTAAGTGTTCACGAGCTCATTAAAACATAAACGACAAACCCTTTTAGCAATTCAAAGTACACTTTAAAACAAGATTTACCCTATAATTTATTTAATACTCCCTCTGTCCCGGAAAAAATATGATCTTATTTTGATTTTTTATGGTCAACAAAAATGAACTTTGGTCAAACATTAGTGTCGATCTAATCGTTCTATTGAAATTATAAAAGTTGTTATTAATAAATTATTTAATAATTTATCAATTACAATTTTTAGAATCTCATTGTGATCATGAGATTGACATCAATATTTGGTTAAAGTTCATTTTTGTTGACCATAAAAAAATCAAAATAGAACCATCAATTCTGGGATAGAGGGAGTACTACAAAAATGTTTATATAAACAATCTCTGAATTATACAAACATGTCAGTTTTATTTTAAATAAATGAACCATCTTGCATATAAATAATCAATTACGTACTGATCTGACATTTATAATTGTTGTTACACAGATGGTCAGCCATTGCAGCAAGATTACCTGGAAGAACAGACAATGAAATAAAAAATGTGTGGCACACCCACTTGAAAAAGAGAATCAAGAACATGCAGCTCGATCTCGACACCCCAAAATCCAAGAAAATCCCTATTAAGATGGCGAAATCAGAAAAAAATATTCCGGTAGAGGAAGAAGACAAAAACGACGAGAAGGAATCTCAAGCAAATTATAATCAACAAAATTCACCTCAACATTCATCCGGTACTGATATATCATCTTCAGTTGTAACAACTAGTGATAGCGATAACACGCGCATGGAGGGTGGTGATAAAATGTTGGACAACTTCCCGGAGTTGGATGAGGATTTTTGGTTGGAAGTGTTCTCGACAAACTCCTCCGGCGATAATTTTCCGGTGGGAAATGGGGACAGTAAGCTAATTCAATGTCAAAACAACATGGGAATTGAAAGTGGGTACGGTTCAAATGTGCATGATGGCATGGACTTTTTTTGGTACGACATTTTTACTCGTGCTGAGGAATTGCCTAAGTTGCCTGAATTCTTATGATGAGATTGACCCTTTTTTTTTTTCTCTTTTTCTGTAGTTTTGATTTTCATGCTAAAAATAGAGTTAGGGTTGAATGATATTAATTTGATGTTGACGAAGAAACAATTTCAGTAGAGAAGGAATTTTGTTGGTGTTGATTTTGTGTCGAATTCGGGATTGTGTTAACTTAATTTACATTTATAATCGACCTTTTTCATGGTTGATTGCTCTCTAATTACCATCATATTTTTTTTCTAGAGAGTTTACTTAAGTGTAATTATATTTTTGTGAAAAATACCAAAAACTCTTCAAAAAAATTTCATATAAAAAAACCCACAAAATATTTCTCCAATCTAAAAAGTCCTAAAATTTAATTATTGATACCAAAAAAGGCCGAACATTAACGAATTGACTAACGCAGTTAGGTTTGAATATTCATATTAATACAAAATTAACTTTCCTTTCAATACTAAAAAAAAGCCTTTTGCAATGGAAAATAATTTAATTGTGATATTATTAGATATAATAACAAAAATAATAGCTATAACAACAAAAAATACGTTTAATTATTATTATTATTTTAGTTAATTAATATTTTTTAATAATAAAGTTAATAATAAAAGTAACAAGAATGAAAAACAATAATGAATGTGATAATATTGAACAAATATCATCATAATTTTATTATTTTTATGATCTTACATAATAATAATAAAAAAAAACTCAAAGAATCACCTTTCAAATACTTCTCTAATATATCAAAAATTCATATTTTATTATTAAATAGTAGGTAATTAAATAACAATGATAATAATGATTAATTTTTGTTCTTGCTATAACTATTGATATTATTATTTATTTTTATTTTTGCCAAACCAGGAATATACTAATCACTAAACGAAAATTCTTTACGTTGAAAAATCAATTACCTAAGTGTGGTGGAGGTAAAAAGAAAAGTCCATTTTTTGCTTTGCCTTTCCTCTAGTCACCCTTGTACAATTGATTTTGATTACTCCTTGAGAGTTTTCCTAATCATTATTAGTAGATACTGTCTCCGTCTCTTTTTAACTTTCAAATTTTGGGTTGGGCACATTATTTAAAGAAAAAGTAAAAAAGTTGATGTGTTGTGAATGTAGATAGTTGAGTGAGAGAGAGAAATTGGGGTATAGAATAATAAGTGTATAGCCGTTGTAAGTATGACAAGTGGGTCCCATTATTTTAGAAGTATTAAAACATTTTTTTTTAGAATTTTGTAGATTAAAGTGAGACAACCAAAATAACAAACTTTGTAGATTAAAGAGGGACGGAGGTAGTATAAAAATAGACTAGAGTCGTCATTTGCCAATGTGATGATCATGAGGTGATAATCGTATATAATTGTGGTACTTGTCAAATTCAAGGAATATATCATTTTCTTTGAAGAAAGCAATGTGGAATATTAAACTAAAATGAAAGTATATCATTATCTTTGAAGAAAGGAATGTGGAATATTAAACAAGAAATGACACTGATTGAAACATAAGTCCACTAGTCCAGCGTATATAAGACAAGAGGTGGTCTCCCATAAGAACAAAGGGATCTGTCTCATGCATGAGACGGGTCGACCCATGATCCATGGGGCATGACCCGCCACGTGGCAGTCTCCCAGAGGTCCAATTTTTTTTTTTTTTTAGTTTTTATATTATTTTTTCGGTTTTTCAGCCGTTCACCAAAAGTAATAGTAACCATCAGTTAATGTAATGACTGTATACATATAAACATTGTTTATAAGATAACGTAACACATGTTTTACAAAAACAAAAGTTCGTTTTACCCATTTTTTCAAATGTAATACTAACTATACATGTAACCCAAACAATATCTAAATGTAATTATCATTTATACTGAAATGTAATAATGCTTTTGCAAAAATGTAAAATATTGTGTATTTTGATTTAATTTTTTTAAAGAAAGTAACATTTGAAAAGTAACAACTCATATATGAATGTAATTGTTTGTACAAGTAAATGTAGCACTTAAATAAAAGAAATTATAACATATTTCTATAGATAATGTAATACTTTTACATGTAACACTAATCAAGTGTTTTTAGCTCTAATAATGTAAATGGTTGAATTATTACTTTTTCTATATATATGTGTTACAATTAAGTATAAACATTATTACATATAAGTAACACGTTCGTTACATTTTAGTTGTAATAAGTATTACATTTGGCAAACGAAGAAAACATAGAAAAAAACACTGTTACTTTTCTGTATATATGTATTACTTTTATGTATACAAACTGTTATTTTATATGAATAGAGTCATTACATTAAGTTATAGTAACTATTACTTTTGACAAACCGAAAAAAACAAAAAAAAAAAATATAAAATTTTTTAAAAAAAAAACATTTTTTTTTTTTTTTTTTTGCCTATGCGAGGCTGCCACGTGGCAGGTTCGACCCCTGAAGCCGGTTCGTGGGTCGGGCAGGCGGGTCAAAAACCGACCCGTCTCATGGATGAGACGGATCATGCTTGTGTGCACACAAGTTTTTGTCATAAGACAATTTAACCGCTAACGAATCTTAGCTCACACGGTATAAACTTTTGCCTATTAAAGAAGGTTAATGTAATACCCGCAATTATTTTTTTATTTATTTAATTATTTTAATTGGTAACATTAATTTAGTTAAATAAAGAATTAGAATTAATAAGTTAATTTATGAGTGGGTCGAAAGGAATGGGTTGGCCCGAAGGTTTTAATTAATAAACCCAACCCAATTAATTTTACCCAAGAGTATAAATACTATGGTTAGTGAAAAATTTAGGTTTTACTTCTTAATTAACAAAAAACAACAAAACACAAAACCCTAAACCTAACCTAGCAGCAGCCGCACCAAGGAAGGAGGGAGAAGAAAAAATTTCCGCCATTGTTGTTGAAGATTAATCCGTTCTAACTCAAGGTAATATCAAAACTCACATCCTAAAATTTATTTCATTGATTTTGGATTATTAAAACTTAATCTATGCATGATTTAAGAATATGAATATTAGGGTTTTTGCATGGTAGAGATTTAATGACAAATCTTAGAAAGGGTAATTGATTTGATCTTATATGATATGCTAAAAAGATGACCACAATGTTAGTTTGTTTTAAGATTGATTTTAAATCATGATTGGGATTGATGAACATTATGCAATGTTTGAGATTGAATCAATATGAGATTGAGGTTTAAATTGGGTTTATCAAAAAGATAAGAGATGATATTTTTATTTTTATCTCATTCGGCCGAATGGCCTATCATCATAGGAAAATTATTTTTTTGTTGATTT
The DNA here is from genome assembly GCA_026119855.1 of Campanula takesimana. Classification (NCBI taxonomy): domain Eukaryota; kingdom Viridiplantae; phylum Streptophyta; class Magnoliopsida; order Asterales; family Campanulaceae; genus Campanula; species Campanula takesimana. The sequence continues at coordinate 255,594 of JAOWBW010000891.1, forward strand.
GATGATTGTGTTATTGATTTATGAATAAAAATCAATGTTTGGGAATTAGAAAAGTTTAATGAACTAGAAAATTGATCAAATCAATGGATTTTGGATCATACATATTTCGGCCATGGTGATGAATTATGGGTGTTGAATTTGGTTTGTGAAAGTTAAGAATTGGGACGGAAAGTTAGTGTTTTCGTTAAGTTTCTAATGGAAATAAAACAAAATCGTTAAAAGGATTGTTAACAAGTTAGAAAATTAACTTGAGAAAATAGAATAAGTACTTGGAAGACCTTGGGAGTTAAAAAGTTAACGAGAAAGGAAAAGATTAGAAATTTCAGTTAGTTTCCTAACGGAAAATGACTAAACTGAAAAAAAAAATTAAAGTTAAAAGAAATAAAAAAGGAACTTTGAAGTTAGAGGGGCCTAAGTGATTAAAAAGAGAAACTTGGGGGACCTTATGAACAAAACCAAAGTCAAAGGACCTTTCTGTAATTAAAGGAAAGTTGAAGGACTGAATTGTAATTAATCCAAAGTTGAAGGACCAATTTACAATTAAACTAAAGTTGAAGGACTAATCTGCAATTAATCCAAAGTTGAAGGACTAAATTGTAATTGAACTAAAGTTAAAGGACTAAATTGCAATTAATCCAAAGTTGAAGGACCAATTTGCAATTAACCCAAAGTGGAGGGACCAAATTGTAATTAACCCAAAGTTAGAGGACCTAATTACAATTATATTAAAGTTAAAGGGCTGACTCGCACATCAAAGTCAGGAACTTGAACGTAAGAAAAGAAGTAACGAAGTAAAGAAGTTAAACCGCATCTCTCAGTTAACTAAGTAGAAATAGTTAACCATGTTGAGAGTACTGAAGTAAATTCCTCCGTGCCTTGTAGATTTGCACAGAGAGGAGATTGCGAGGAAAAGCAATTCAGGTAAGGGATTACGTTCCTTACAGTATTTGAACTCCTGTTTATTGGAATTCCGTATTTTTCTAAAGTTAGCTATCAGTATGGCATGATAGTATTTGAATGAACTCTGCGTTATTGAACGTTCTTTGAAAGAATCTATACTTAGTGATGTCCCCATTGATCTACTAAGTATCGAAGTTTGAAACTTGTATCACATACTTGTACCTTGGTATGTTCTCATTTTAACTTGTAAGTTAACCACTTACTTGTTAGAGTGGCCAATGTCCAGTTAGAAAAGACATTGACGGACAGTCCAGTTAGAAAAGACTCATCCTTAAATTAGGGATTGCATGAGTGATCACATGCCTTCTCTCAGGAATTGTCTGATTACAAGGATGATTTTAGACCCCGAGCATATGTGTGTGGATACCATATATGTTACGACCCACACTATTGACTGGAGAAGCTAGGTGTACAAATTGTACCTTTGGCATTGAGGTTATAATGTACGTTACCAAGGAATTGACGGAACTTGAATGAATCCCTTTGGATTGTAGTGCCATAATCCTTTGAAAGTAAAATCCTAAAAGTAATACGACTGTATTGTTCTGCAGTCTTGAATCCAAAAGTAATTGAACCTATCCTTGTAAAAGTTATTCATAGTATTCGTTCTGGTCGTCTCTCCTTAGTAACCGGAGAGGCCACGTATGAACTTACTGAGCATTCGTTCGCTCATCCCTTCTCTATAAATTTTGTTTCAGGATTTAAGTAGAAGGACAAGACAAGGAAAGCAGCCGTAGGAAGACGGTGGATCGAAGATTCTTAATTTAATAGTTTTAAGTACGTTTATTTATTGTGATGTAAGTTGAAGTACATTGATGGTTAGGATTGTTACCTACCAAGACAAGTTTAAGTTACGCTTCCGCTATTGTTTTGAATTTATGGTTTAAATAAGGGGCCGTTGTGAACCCTAAATTGAAGTATTTATTATTGTTATTTATTGATATTTAATGCCATTAAATGCTCAGATATTATAAGAAAATTCGGGGTGTTACAGTTAATGTTCGATTCTTCCTCCCGTTGTAATTTTTTTTTGTTTAGCCAAGAACAATATGATAAAGAAAGCGATCGCTGCTACTTTCATCTTGTTGCTAAGCTGCATTAAATGGGTGGATGCGATCTGCCGAACATATGTACAGTTGAAATTGGAGGTTTGGTGGCCCCGTATTTTGGCGACATAACTTTGGGTGAAGGGAGGTGTGGTTGTCTCAATTACTCGTACTCATTGATAGTCCCTTCGTCGCATAATGAGTGGATATTTAATTTGTACTACCTCTGTCCTTAAATGAGTGTCCAAATTTCATTTTAAACGACACTGAAAATCTCAACTTTGTTGTACAATTTGGTAGCAAATATTCATATATAATCTTGTATTCTCATTTCCAAACATTTAGTTTTGCACGTATAAAGAAACCGGTGAAAAAAATTTCGAAAAAAAACATTTCGGGAGAAAGTTATGCTAAAAAAAGACACTAATTTTGGGACAAAGATTTCTTTAAAATGGACACTCATTTAGGGACAGAGGGAGTAATATTTTTAAGTAATGCATTTTATTTATTTATATATTGCTTATAAAATGGTAAAATTATTCAACCACTGTTTCTTTAAGTTTAAAATGTGATGCTTATTTTTGGTATGAACACTTTTCGCGTAGGATCTGTCTCGTAATAAATGCCGCACTTGACTTATCAAAGTTTTTAAAAGATGTGCTTTATGTACTTGTGCTTGAATACCACTTTTGGAGTATAATTTTGTTTTAATTCTTTAAGTAATTGTTTATGATTTGTAGTGATTGATATGCACGGTTGCCTTTATAAACTTGTAGTCTTTACCAGGTGGTGCATTAATTAACCCCGTGATTAAAACGTGAAATCCCACTATGTTTAAAGCAGATTTTCTGGATTTGGGAGTGAGATTTGGATACATCCATCTCTTATTGCATTGTTAATGATGATTGTGCACTAGCTAGTAGTATTATAATGGACTTTACTTCTCTTAATTGATTTTTACTCCCTCTGTTCCCGAATAAATGTCGCCGTTTTTCAAACGTTTGTACGATGAGCAATAATTTGAGTTTAATGTGATCATTATTCTAATGAAAATTTAAAAATTGTTATTGATAGTATTTATATTGGTGTATCAATAACAAGTTTTACAATTTTATTAGGATAACTAAATCAACCTAAATTTATCGCTCAAAGTTCCTTCTGAACGTCTGAAAAACGGCGACATTTATTCTGAGACAGATGGAGTATTATTTTTTTTATATAGAGAAGTATTTTTTTTTAAATGGACCCAAAAAGAAGTGAAATTTATTATTACATTCCTTTTTTTTTTTTTTGTTATGTATGAGGGGTTATCTTATGATGAGAATAATTAAGCTCCTCCGTTCCGCATACTCAAATCCACAAGTTAAACATTCTGATTTTTTATGAGTTGTTCTCTTGTAAAACGCGTTTTTTCTAAAAGTTAGGAAAAACGTGTTTTTCAAAATCATTTAGCAGTCCTCAACACACTAACTAGACATTCGTAACCAGCAACTGAACATCCTAAACATTGTCACTGGCTATCTATTTAAACTTCTGTTCCTCTAAAAAAAAATCAGAAAAAAACTTTTGACTATCACTTTCAAAGGTTTTGACTATCACTTTCAAAGGTTCTGGCTATCAATCTCATATCCAGAATGCTTTATATTGATATCCAGAAGGATTTATATTGATATACAAGACCCTTCTGATTATCACTTTCAAAGGTTCTGGCTATCAATCTCATATCCAGAAGGTTTTATATTGATATCAAGAACCCTTCTGGCTATCACTTTCAAAAGTTCTGGCTATCAATATCATAACCAGAAGGTTTTATAATTATATCCAAAACCGTTGAGAAGTTCTGATTATTTACAAAAATGCCACCACATTTTTTTTAAAACACGTTTTTCCTAAGCGTTTGGAAAAACGCGTTTTTCTCAAGATTTTGCGATTTTTATAGTTTTATAGCTTTATGTTTCTAAAATTTATATTACTTGGCTTTTCAAACAAAATTATATTACTTGGAAAAAATATTCTATTTTGAAAATGAAATAAAAGAAGCTAACAAAAATAAACATTAATATCTTCATAGTACAAAAATATTTTGGGCAAACATAATGTGAAAATCCGGGAAAAAACAGGTTTTACGCTAAGTTAGCGTAAAATGACTTTTTAAAAATGGCGCAATGACATTTTTGTAATAAACGGGAAGTTGTTCGGCGCTGATCGTAAGTGCCAATATTAAAAAGTGTCAGCCATGTTACACTGCCACTTATTAACACTATCACTGACACTTTTGATAAGTGCCAGTATCAATGTTTATAAGTGTCAGTGTAATGGCTGACACTTTTAAACACTAGAGAAAAATTATGGTTCGGTGTCACTACAAACACCCATGTTTGCAGCCACCAATAGGAGCGCGCCACATCATCAAAATACCAATAAAATAGAAAGTCATTAATTTAGAGAGATAATGACTCTTAACCAGGGTTAGGAGTTAATTAAGTCAAAAAAAATCCGTACCTTCTATGTTTGACGCAGAGATAGAGCAAAAAAAAAAAAAAAAAAAAATTAAATCGTTTTTCTTTTCTTGTTCCGTCTTCTTCTCCTACGATAGATAGATATTCAACAAAAGAACAAAAGGGTAAATATCTTTTCTGCATCTTCTCCACGGTTGAAAAAATCAACACACAACTCTTCAACTGAACTATTAGTCAGAATAAAATAGGGGTTCGTGGTTCTATGTCGTTTGCTACGAAATCTTGATATTGTGAAACTGAGAAATAAAGTAAATTAACAATGTTGTTAAATACAAAATAGGTAAATTGCAGGCAAAGAAAACATGGTTTGACTACTAAACCCATGAAATTGAAAAAAGAGTAATTGTGAAACTGATATGAACAATACATAGCAGTTTTTTTTTAAGAAGAATTGTTCAGATTGAAAAATTGATACCAAAAAGTAATTTTCTTTAAAAAAGATGTGAAATTGCATACATAAATGAAACAATTAGAGAGTGTTCTATGTTGAAGTTGTTCTTCTTCATCGGAGAAACAGACGGAACAAAATAGTAAAAACGATTTACCCTTCTTCTTTCTTTTTCGCTCTATATCTGCGTGAAACATAGATGGTAAGGATTTTTAAGTTAATTAAAATTTAAACGTCCTTAAAAAAACTTAATTAAACGTTAACCCTGGTTAAGAGTCATTATCTCCCTAAATTAATGACTTTATATTTTATTGGCATTGTGATGACATGGCGTGCTCCTATTGGTGGCTGCAAACATGGGTGTTTGCAGTGACACAGAACCATATTTTTTCTCTAAACACTAAAGCTGACACTTTTAAAAAGTGCCAACGACAATGTTTTTAAACGCCAGTCCAAATGACTAGAAATTTAAAATATTTGTTGGGTTTTGATGCATCATGCGTAGCGGAATAAACAGATATAATCAAACACCCAAGAGCCCGGATCCGTGCATGTTGATTAAATTAAATACAAGATGAAAGAAACATACCCTTGAAGATCGAATCCATGAACACGGATTTTAAGGTGCTAAAGGAAACACCCTCTATCGGTATCCACACATCGAACGGACTCAAGAACGCTTCTTGATTTGACTGCTAGATCCTTAGGCTTTAAAAACATGGTTGAAGAACCATTCTTCAATCTCCCTTTGATTATTATGGTTTGATGATGAGCAAAAATCAAACCCCAATAACCTAAGTATGTTATGTGTTTTTCTCTCTCCAAGAAATTCTTGTTGATTTCCAAAATTAATGCCTAAGGCTTAGTTTCCGGCTGAAGACAACACAAAATATAAACTGGGAGAAACCTAATTCCATTAGGTTAAAGGATTCCTTTTCCAGAAAGAAATCTGACAAAAACTCGTCAGCGGACAAACTATCCGTACGGCTAGTCCAAACTATCCGTACGGCTGGTTTTTCCACTTCCCAGTTTTTCTCCTTTTTCATGCCAAGTAAGATCCGTTCTGCGTGTGTGACCCAATAGGATTATACTATGTTGGCAACGACTCCGAAGACCTCGTAAATCATAAGCGGACTCTAGCAAGCCATTATGACTACCCAAATAGTATAACTTTGAAAGCCCAAAGTAACCTTATAGAACATATCATAATCCCTTTGTCACGCGATATCATATTGGACATAAGTCATGGTCGACGTCAACTTATGTTGTCCAATGCTTTCTCGATCCCGAGTAGATTGATATGAGCAAATAACATTGAACGCTTCAATTCATTTGGGTACGACCGTACACTATTATCAATCTCACTCATCGAGTGGCCAAGCAGATATCTCTCTTGAGAGAGGGACAAATCCCATCTTGACTTATCATTCTTCCCTACAGGAATCCGATTATGCCAATCGTAGCCTTTATAACCACCCGGTTAAGGGTAGCGTTTGAGTACGTCAAACATAATGTTCATCATGTGGAAGACTATGATAATCTCATGTCTAAGGATAAATGATATAACTATTATGAGATTTAATTATGACATTTGACCATGACATAAATCTCATAACGGGTCTATCCAGTAGTTGTTCTCCAACATGTACCCACAAGTTTAATCCGCATCCTATGCGCTATAATCATCACATGATTATCCATTAAACTCATGCTAGCCCTTCATAAGTGCTACGGACAATGATTATTATAATAAACATGCAAAAGACATAATAATCGGGTTTGTTATCTCTATAACAATGAAACTATGATATAACGCATAGGCCTTTCTCAAGGGCCTAGGGCATAATATCCAACAATCTCCCACTTGCACTAGGCCCAATCAAAGTGTATCCAATACCCATTGAGCTTAGTTATGATCTCCATCATAATTGCAAATGAGCTTACGTAGGATAATTATCCTTGTTATTATCATAAGGTATTTTGCATATTTTTACATCTCCCATCTTTGACGATTTCTCGAGTAAGATAGAAATGTCTGAGTATATGTCTAGATAAGATATTAGTCCCTTGACTTGTGTAATAACGATTATTGACACAATGAAGGTACATTAAATTAGTGACACTAGAAACGATTTCTAGTTTACTAATTAGAATCTTAATCTTAACATTTTTCTAGTTGCATCTCATGCCACTAGATACTCAACCTTTTGTAGAATAGTAATGGTCCATTTAGAACTCTTCTAACACCATTATTAGACGTAAACATGTATTTATACTGCAATATTTATCTTTGTTGGTTTGTAAGCATGCATCTATGTAACTATTACAAGTCATCTTTTATTCCATCAAAGATCAAGAATGCATCCTTTAGTTCCTTTTAGAGAACATAAGAGTGTTTCTTAACTAGTGACTCTCACTAGGATCTGATTGGTATCATCTCATCATACTCCAAGTATATGAGACATACGGTCTTAGTACATTTACATGGCTTACATGATAGACCCAATTGCCGAAGCATTTGGAATCCTAATCATGTACTCTTGCTCATTAGTCTTCTACTAAGACTAAACCTTGCAAAGATTAATGCCATTAGACTTTCACAAGTAACCTCTCCAAGAGTCTTGCATGGTGAACTTTTCACTATCTTGTTTTTACCAGTACTTTGACTTTAACCAAACAACGTTTTAGATTTATCTCCATAAATCTAAATTCCAATGATATAAGTGGCTTTATCCAAGTCTTTCATTTAGAAACTCTTTCAGAATGAATTATATGTCAACCACATATATATGACTAGGAATAATATTACGCTCCCACTAAATTTATTGTAATCACAAGTCTCTTCTTTGATGAATTCAAACTCTTTGAATACTTCATCAAAATGAAATTTCACTCCAAGTAGTTTGCTTCAATCCATCTCATGAATTTCTGCAACTTGCATATTTTATTAGAATTTTATGGATCAATCAAAACTTTTAGGTTGTATCAAACACATCCTAATGTAAGTTCCTGTTAAGGAATATAGTTTTGACATCCATCTGTCATATTACATATTCGAAATATGAAGTCATGACAATTAGGATTCTAATAACATTAAGCATGACTACGGGTGATAAAGTTTCATCATAATCGACATTATGAATTAACTTTTCTCAATTAGTCTTGCTTAATCAATATACACTTATAGATTTTATGACTCCAAGTCATTGATCTAAATCCAGAGCGGACTTTGCATCTTGACAGGTAACAAGTCAATCATTCGCAATGATATCTTCCTTATTACTTTCTATTACGAGAAATCAATATTTCTTGTTATAGATAGTATCCTATCAGTTATGCAAATTTCTTGTGTATACTTGAACGAATTTCCACAACTCCTTGTGAATATTTGTTCAACTTCCATCTTAGGTTCCATGTCATTTTTGGGTCTCGAACTCTTCGAGATACATTTTACTCCCACTAGTTCTTTAGAGATAAACGATTTATCTAGAAAGTACTATTTAGAGTGACAAACGATTTGTACTCTAAAGGGTGTAAAATTAATATCATTAAAATATCCCATAAAATACATTTATTAGATTTAGGTGTGATTTTGTCCAAGACAAAACTTTTCTCAAAAGTATCATATCACAAATCTTTATGAAAGACAAACCAAGTTTTCTTTCATTCCATATCTTATATGGCATCAGTCGAACCACCTTAGATGAATCTCAATTTAGTGTAAGCGCAGCTGTTTCCAGCACATAATCCAGAGGGTTAATTAAAGATCAGTTTGACTTATCATGAGGCGAAAAACTGCATTTTACAGACAATCTGTAAACTTCTGGAACATCATCCATACGGCTGCTGTTTCCAGATTCTGTTTTTCTTAAATTGCAGACTTTCTGCAGAATTCTCATCGAGTCCAATGCTCAAATATTCATTACTTTGATCTAATCAGAGTACATCAATACTTTTGCCATGAGGTGTTGAAATCCTCTCTAGCATTGTTACTTTAATAAACTACATACATCAAAATTTATAAGTTCAAAATAGTACTTCCTCTTACTACTATTAGTAAAAGATATCTTGATCAATTTCTAAGATTCACATCTATCACATGATTCGAAATCATATGAATTTAAAAGTCCGTCCTATGGAATTTTAGATATGTGTTTCTTATCATTTGATATAGACATTAATGCTTTTTAAGAATGTAACGATTACATCCTTATATTCAGATTTCCATTATTTACGTTATGCTCATTATTTTGTTCTTCTAAGATAAGGATATTAAGTCCCATTATATGATTAGCAATACAATAAGGCAAATCATATTTAATGGAACACTTTCTTATTCGAAATAAGAAATATCCATAATCTTCTAATGAAGAAACCAAAATAATATTTATACTTAAAATAAGAACATAGCACCATTTGTTCAAAACAAATATGAACTTATTAAGTAAAGACACTTCACAAGTTCCTATGATTAATGTTGCAACCATTGCATCATTATTGCCACATAGGTTAATCTTTACCTTCATTAAGTAGAATTTTAACATAAATACTTGAAGTGGTAGTCCAATCACCCTTCCTTTTGATCTTTTAATTCAAATTGCAATTTCTCCAACGGTCAATCCTATTGCCAAGGTAGAAATTACTTTCTTTGGCTTTTAGGTTTTAGCCACAAACATATCCTTTAGGCTTGACAACTTTTGTCTTGCCTTTATCTTAAATCCTTGTCCTTATTAACCTTTAGAGTTTGAGAATGTTTCCATTTGATATTAAGACATAGCATTTTAAACATCAAATGTCGCTTATGAATTGATATCAAATCCGTTTGTTAGTTCCAAACTAACATGATAACCAAGCCAACTAAGGTAATTAATATGTTTCTATATGTTCAAAACATGAGAACTTATTAACATACCTTTCATTCATCACATGAATGTTAGGCTCTAATCAATCTCAAACTTTATTTGCCTCTCTTGCTTGTAGGAACGTTTCCTACGAGATTTCTTATCGCATAAGCATTCATACGTTTTAGATACTTCTAAAGTTCCAAACACATGATGGCAAGTCTTAGGATGATTGACATCTATAGAATCATCCACATGTTTCTAATCAATGTCTTTGTCCACACTTAAGGCATTAGGTTTCTTAGGAATATGATTTATTAAGAATTCATAACTTCCGATCTTGCTTTAGAACAATTCTTAAGCTCATGACTAGGTCATGGAAGTTAATCTTATTCTTCTTAAAGTGGGGTCAATAGAAGTAATTATACATGATTATAGTTTAAAACATTCTACGAAATATGCAAATAAATATACACATATATTTTATACCATTATCATTTAGAGACATATAATGTATTTCGTAAATACTCCCACTAAATTATACACCTTCAAATACAACAATTATATAATATAATTTAAGTAGGCTAAGATCCAACTTTAATTTAATTTCAAGTCCGCTTTGGCGATACTGCTCAAAATTAAATTAATTAGATAAACAACTCTTTGTCAATCATATCATATATGATTCTTAGATCTTTTTGTTGGGTTTCGTAGTCACATGCGCAGCGGAATTAAGCATTTAAAATTTAATGAAACCCAAAGCTCATAGATCCATTCATATGATTAAGTCAAATACAACATAATGAATACTAGAATACTAACCCTTGATGCCTTTGATTTTGCAACTTTGAATTCGATGGAGGCTTGAAATCTTGATCATGAACAAAGCAAGAATCACGAACTATGAAGATGATAAGTTTCACCCTCTAGCGGTATCCACACCACGAACGAATATCAAGAACACTTGATCTTGGTTGCTAGACCAAATTATGAAACACGCTTTCACAATTGTAAGAACTATATGGAATTTATTTTGTGTATTATTTTGTTCTTTAACCAAGAATGTCTTAGAACAAAATAAACCCTCTCTCAAACTCTTTGAGACTCACAAAATCATTAGCATTGAGTGCTGGCCGAATTTTTGTCTTTTATACACAAGCATAACCTATTCCAATATAGGAAACTTGTGTCAAAATCCGTCCAAAATTCGTTTCCTAATCAAATTAGGAATCTGCCACCCGACAGCACTGTGCGGCCGCCCAAAAACCTCTGTGCGGTCGCACAACTATCTGAAGCAAAACTGGTACAAAACTAAGATAATTGTGCGGCCGCCCAGTCCATACTGTGCAGTCGCCCACTTCCCAGGATGTCCAGAATTTCCAAAATTCCAATGTAGTCCTTTTAAAATTCGTTCTATTGTGTGTGACCCTCTAGGATTATACTAAGTTGGCAATGGGCTCAAACATGATCCCATAAGATATGATTAGGTTCTAGCAAACCGTCATACCTACCCAAATAGTATAACTAGATACAAGTTCGCATTCCTTTAGAATATGTCATAATCCCTTTGTCCACGATATCATTGAACACAAGTCATGGTCAACAAGTCAACTTGTATTGTTCAATACTTTCTCGATTCCGAATATGTTGATAATCCAAATGACATTGATCCAATCAATCCATTGAGTTTGGCCAAACATTTCACCAACATCATTCCTTCGAGGGGCCCAAGCTTGACATCTCTCCGAAGAGGGACAAATCCATTTGGCTTATTATTCTTCCCTACGTGAATCCAATCATGCCAATCATACCCTTTATAACTACCGTGTTAAGGTAGCGTTTGAATATGTCAAACATAATGTTCATCAAGTGGAAGACTATAATAACTTCATGTCTAAGGATTCAAATGACATAACTAATATGAGATTTATATATGACATCGACCATGACATAAATCTCATACCGCGGGTCATGTCCAGTACCTTGTTCCAAACAAGTACCCATAAATCTAACATGATCATCCCATGATCATTTAGCCTTTATACTAGTGCTTAAGAAGCTCTAGGGACGGAGATTATTATAAGCAAACACGAGCCATAATAATAATCCTATTATCTCTTTATTATCATGATAACTTACAACGTTCAACAATCGTGCCTAGGGCACCAACACCAACAATCTCCCACTTGCCCTAGGCCCAATTCCCTAGGTATCCAATACCCATGGACCTAACATGACCATCATGTTTAGCTTTATGGAAGTCTCATTGTTTAGCGTGTCCGTAACGTTATCATTAGTTGGTACTTTGCATATATTTACGTCTCCCTTATCAACGATTTCTCGAACGATAAGAAAACGCCTAAGTATGTGTTTGGATTTATGATGTACCCTTGGTTCCTTTGCTTGATCAATAGCACGACTATTATCACTAATAAAGTCTATTGAATTAGCAATGCTAGGAACCATCTTAAGTTCACAATGAACTTCTTAATCCAAACCACTTCCTTTGCAGCATCCAATGCGGCAATATACTTAGATTTAGTATGTAGAATTTAGTGACTCTGCTTGGAACCATTCCAACTTACAGCTTCACTATTATTTATAAAACTCAATTGCGATCTTTTATCATCTTTGTCGGTTTGGAAGCATGCATCCGCGTACCCATATACGACGAGATCATCTTCCATCCCTTCATAGATCAAAACAATTCTTCAGTCCTTCTAAAGTGCTTTAAGAATTGTTTCACAGCCATCCAATGACTCTCACCGGTTATCGGATTAATATCTACTCGTCATGCTCCAAGCATTAGATATATCCGCCTTAGTACTTATCATGGCATCATGGATCCAATTGCCGAAGCAAATGGCATCTCATTCGTTTTTCTTATGCTCATCTTTTTGTCTTTAGGACATTGAGTCTTGCTTAGAGAAACTCCATGTAACACTGACAAATATCTTCTCTTAGAATTTTCCTTGCAGAATCTTCTTATGACTTTGTCAATATATGTACATTGGCTTTAAACCATTTAGCTTCCTTGATCTATCTCTATAGATATTAATGCCAACGACTTATGCGGCTTCATCCATATTCTTCATTGCGAAACACTTTCTTAACCAAGTCTTTACAGATTAAAGTATAGGAATGTCGTTTCCAATGAGCAATATGTCATCCACATATTAGATAAGGAATAGCACCATGCTCCCACTAATCTTCTTGTATATACAAGATTCATCTTCGTTCTTGATCAAGCCAAGCTCTATGACTTATCAAAACGGAGATTCCAACTCCCAAAAGCTTGCTTCAATCCATCAAATGAATCTTCGCAACTTTCATACCTTTTAGAATTTTCTTGACTATCAAAACCTTTAGGTTGTATCCAATACATCCTTAAGTGAGTTCCCGTTGAGGAATGCTTGTTTTGACATCATTTTGTCAATTTTCATATTCCAAATATGAACATGTGACTATGAAAATTCTAATAAGTTTCTTGCTACCCATGTAACATTTTTCTCCAAGAAAAGTCATTCATCTCCTTTGGTTTTTACACCTTAGGTTAGAATGATCAAGTTCCAAACTTGATTATTATACATGAATTGCCTTTTAGATTTTATGACTCAAAGCCATTAATCTAAATGTGGAGTTGATTTTGCATCTTTGATAGGTGGTAAATACTTCATTCTAAATGAACTTTACCTCAATACTTTCTATTTCGAAATATCCAATATTTCTACTAGTAGATTGTATCCTATCATGTATTGCAAGTATTTGTATATCTTGAACAGACTTTTCACGACTCCTTGCGAAAACTTGTTCAACTTCCATCTTAGGTTAAAATATATTTTCTAGGTCTCGAACCATTCGAGATACATTTTACTCCACTGATTCTTTTAGAGATAAACCATTTATCTAGAAAAGTATCATCATAATCAACAAACCATTTGTTTCTTATGAGTAAAATTATATCCTCAAGTTTCCTTAGGATATCCCATAAAAATATATTTATTAGATTTAAATGTGAGTGTGTCCCAGACAATTCATTTCCAAAAGGGTCTCACTATCTTAAATCTTTATGAAAGACAAACCGAGTTTTCTTCACCATTTAACCTCTCTTGATGGAATTCAGATTAGTATAATCATAGCGGTTTTAAATACATAACCCCAAAATTAATAATGGAAGATCAATTTGACTTTATCATCTAATGAACCATATCCAATAAGGTTCTTATACTTTCACGCAGACATATCATTTAGAATGATATTCTTAGTGAAGTTAATTTGTGAAACCATTTCACAACTTTAATGATGACTGTCAAATTTTCGGTTTAATTATCCATCATCATGATCCAATCATAATTTTGAATAGTTTTACCAAGTATAACCAAAATTCTCTTTTAGCATTTCTTCTTAATGCACCATACACATCAAAATGTATTAGGTCAATTAAGACATTATCCTTTTTACCAATCATAGTAAAAGATGTCTTGATCAAGTAAATAAGATTTGCATAAATCATGTGATTCCAAATCATATGACTTAAAACTCCGTCCCATGAATTTTAGATATGCATTTCTCATTTATTTGATCAAAACAATAATGCATAAAGAATTTTAATTATTTATGTTAAAGTCTTTATTATTTTGTTCTTCAAGATTTAGGATATAAGATTTATTTATATGATAACACAATGAAGTAAATCATAATAAATAAATCACTTTTCTTATTCCAAATAAGAAATTAATATCCTTCATTATCTTATAACAAAATAATGTTTTCTACTTCATCAGTAAAGTCACTTTACAAGTGTTCTACGAACAATGTTGCAACCATTGCATCATTACTGTTTGTAGATAAAACATTACTATAAGTAGTCTTTCATCTTACTAATTATTCTGGTATCCAATACCCAATAATTGAATTTAGAAAGAATAATTTATAACATAAATATTCCGAGTGGTAGTCCCACTACCATTCCTTTTATTGATCACCCAGAATTTTGACTACAATTCTAAATGGTCAATCCAATTGCCATTTTACCAAATTGCATCTATTAGAGTTATTATTATAACCAAATTATTTTCTTTAGGTTTGACAACTCTTGTCTTACTTTTCTTTTGGCATTTGGCCTCTTTCCATCATGAACCATGAGCATTGGAGAACCATTCTCCAATATCTTCATCTTCGCAGTTTTTCAGCATGTTAATGCAATTCGAAGATATTCTTATTCATTTTAAGCATGTTATATTCCATCACTAAGTGATCATAACATTTAAACAATGAATCAATAATGAGATCCATGGCTTGCTCCAATCCAATTGGACAACCAAGTTTCTCAAGATGCTCTACGTAGCCTTTATCTTAAGCATGTGAAGTTCCATTTATTGCCCTTTACTCATTTGCAATGAGTGAATGCAACAATGGTTTTATACCTCTCTTGCTTAGATTGCTCTTTGAAACATGTGACTCAACTCCACGCCTATCTAATAGGCTTCTACAAGTTCCAAACTTTGTTGGAGTTTTGAGCACATAATCGCGAGCATAAGACAACTCACATTCCTAGAATCATACTCATGATTCTTGTGATTGTCTATTTCGGCTTTGGGTTCTTTAGGAATAGGCCCATCAAGAATGTACAACCCATCTTCTTGCCTTAGAACCATTCTTAAGCTCAGGATCAATCCATGAAGTTTGTGCCATTCTTTTGAAGCTTTATCCTTAACAAGGATTAATCGCAACGATTTTAGTTGTCATCTACAACTTATGCAAAATTTCCAAATTTTACAAGTACCAATCTCATTAAAGAGATAAATAATGTATTTTCCAAAAATACTCCCACTAAATTATATAACCTTCTTATACATCCATGTATAATATAATTTAAATGGGCTAAGATCCAACTTTAATTTAATCTTGAGTACGCTTTGGCGCACACCGCTCAAAACTAAATTAATTAGGTAGACAACCCTGTCAATCATATCTCATATGACTCTTAGATCCTTTCATGAGACTCTTTTAAATTGGGCTAAGATCCAACTTTAATTTAATCTTGAGTCCACGGAGGCGGACCGCTCAAAATCAAATTAATTAGGTAGACAATTTCTTGTCAATCATATCCAATATGATTCTTAGGGATCCAATTTCAAAAGCATGTTTAATCTCATCTTTGCCTAGCCCAAAACTGTTTTGACGCCTAATTAAGTCCAACCATTTTAAACGCATAGGAAACTCTTATTCACTCATCTTGCTCATACAAAGATAAAATCAATGCACCTCGCTTTGGCGAGCCCACATGAAAATACCCGTGTACTTACAAGTGTTTTAATCATGGCATGGCAAGAGGACTTAAAACTTTCTTTGAAGGTTCATCACCATATAGCATACAACACATTTATGAGCACACAAGATAAACATGTTACGCATCAAGTTTAGCCACTAAATTAATCTCCATTAATTTAAGCATAATATTTATGTGTCATTATTTTCTCTATAATTATGAGGATGAGACTATTTCAACTTCGGTTATTATTTCCGAATCAAGACAACAAGAAGTGCGGTCGACACTAAGCCATTAGGCAACCACAATCCCGCACTAATTCAAGAAACCAAGAGTAGTCCATGTGGCCGAAACTAAGCAATAGATGGTCTCGATGAACGTAGGCCAATTGCATCATAATTCCACATGGATCTCCAATCATTGAATCAAGAAATTTGTTCTCAATTTTTAGCAATTATGAATTCTTCATAATTCTAACTTCGTTTCATCTTTGAAACTTGATTGCGATCAAGTTTGGGAAACACAATCTCGATGAACTCAGATTAGCCATCCAAACCTTGAACCAATCTTAGAATCACAAGACTAAAACAAATAGGAAAATCAAACCCCAAGATCCACACACAAACCAACTACCCAAAACCCATTCCAGATCAGCAGGGTCTGGATTGGTTCTGTTACTGGTTTTTGTTGAACCTTTCGAAAACTCAAATTCTGATTTTTGAGCAAAATCAGACCTTCTGATCCCCTTGTGCGGCCGCCCAAAAACCCCTGTGCGGTCGCCCAAAACTGTGCGGCCGCCCAAGGAATTTTGTGCGGTCGCCCGGAGCCATCAGAATGTGCAGAATTTTAAGTTCGAAAATTTTGTCTCAAAATTGTTTTTTCCCCGATTATTAAAACTTTGATCCAATCAAAAATTATAACCAACAATTCTGAATCCACCATAATATTTATTTATTGCGATTGAACGTGCGATTAAAGTTGTAAAACAATAAACCACAAAAAATCACATAACACAAAAACATCACATATTCCAATATTCATATCATGCAAGGTACATAAGCAATTTATATACACATAACATGATCTAGGTATTGAAATATCACATGAACGGGGCTTCTGATACCACTGTTGGGTTTCGTAGTCACATGCGCAGCGGAATTAAGCATTTAAAATTTAATGAAACCCAAAGCCCATAGATCCATTCATATGATTTAAGTCAAATACAA